>JAKUCM010001041.1:0-55893 GCA_023374145.1 Lepidium sativum | reverse complement strand
GGTTTTATGCTTGTTGGGTAGCAAGAATTTCAGATTTTGCTTCAATGGATGCATTTTCAATTTGGTAGTATATAATATGAAGGTTTATAAAGTCTGTTTTTTTGAACTTTACACATATATATGGAATCAAAACAAAAGATTACTTTGCCAAAAAGATTTTTTACTCCAGGTTCTAGGCCAACATGTTTCATCAATTGAATAAACACTGTCTTGAGCCAAAGGTAAAGCTGGTGGAGGAATGCATTGGAGAAGAACTTTTTTCAGAACTAAAAGCAACATTCTTGGAGCTGATCATTGAAGTTGCAAGCAACCCTAAAATAGGAGTTTTCAAGAAATATAATACGCCTACAGTACTTGTCAGAAGATTACACAGTTAAGAATTCCAAAGAGATGTGGTTCTGCTTTCACCAATAACTAATGAGGTTCTACGAGAGCAATTTTAGTTTAGTGACTATGATGAGTTTAATTGATACTACACCAAAAGTAAGGAATAGGGCTCGAGAGATGAACATACATATTCGTGGGTGAGAAAAGGATTTGTATTGGATGATTTGTTGGGAATTCTACTAGACAAAGAAAATGAGTTAACAAATGATCAGAAAATTAGATCTGGGGGATTGATCATTGTTGAAGTAGTACTCATAGCTGGAAACTCAAAAATACAAATCCCAATAAAGAACCTTTTAAAAGCACATCGGTTAGATACATTTTGTGGACATCCGTGGGGGAAAATAACATACAAAATTCTGTAGATAAAATCAACAACACTCCATCTTGAAATGGACTCAAATCTGTTTGAAATGATTCTTTTAGCCATTCAGATTTGGGGAAAAATGTTATGTGGATGTTTTGGGGAAAAACATGGAGAAATATTGATAACAACAGTCAATCTGTTGTGTCTCAACTGGAATTTAATGAAATCTCCAACTCTCAGTCAGATCTTTAACTATGAAAACCAAGAGGTAAAACATAATCCTACTTTAATAAACAATCTTATAAAACGGTCTAATTAATATCAGTTCTTATTTTGCAGCGTAATGTGATTCCTGTTTCTAGGAGAACCAATAGAATAAAGTCATAAACTTGCACCAATTATCAAGATAAAGGTGAAAATCTACACGAGAAGATACATATAGATAACTTATAAATTTATATGTTTTCATAACTTATAAATGTATTGTTCAAATAATTTATAAAAACTACATATAATGTTTAATCTTTTCAATTACATTAGGATAAAGAAATTGCGTATAAAAGAGACAAAGGTCAGCAGCATTATGAGCAACATCCAGAAAAAAACATATGATGATGGATAAGACAACATGGGAGGTAAGATGATTTAAACATTTTTATGTTTTGAAAGATACCTTGTAAATACTTATTAAACTATCTGCTTTGGTTCAAAAGTGTGTATAGAAACTACATATGTTCATAACTTTTGGTTGACGTGAATGAGTCTGACAAACATGAAGATCACCAAGAAAAAGGTGAAGATTCGTAGGAAAAGATGCACTTAAAACAAATATAGATATTTATACGTTTTCCATAAAAAATCTTATAAACAATTATAATTTTTTTTTGGATTGTTCAAAACGGTTATGTAAAAACTGCATATAATGTTTAAAATTTACAATTGCTTTAGGATTGAAGGGAATGCCAATAAAAGAGATCAAGATCTGCAAGGAAAACATTATTAAAAATTTGAAAAAATAACCCTTTTCTTTGTTAAAACATTTTCTTTTGGGTTTAGATAATTTTACAAGGAAGCTTATTAAACCTTTAACAAACAGATTAATAAAATGTTTTCCATAAAATCTAAAAAAAATTTATAATAAATCTCTTAAAAAAAAACATATGAAAGTAAAATATAGTCTGAGAGAAAAAAGACAAAAAAAAAATAGATTCAATTAACAAAACTTGATTAATTGTTCTGTTTTGACCACACCTTCCACATTTATGAGATTTTGATTTCCCAAACTTCCAAACAAAAGAAATTCTTCTTTTCTTTGGTGTACCACTAGGAATGCGAGTTGAAGATGGAGACAAACAAATGATTCAATTTCTGGAAAAATTTCCAAAGAGAAGAATTACCACAAGGATGAATACTTTTTGAATATGCCAAGAGTCTACCTATATAGAAATATTACAGACAAAATCAGAGAAATCAATGAGATACATGAGAATTATATAGTTTTATAAACTATATTAAACCTTTTAAAAGTCAAATGAGATCACAAGCAAGCAGCACCATAATCAACTAAACCAAAATTTACTACATTTAATTTATACAGTTTCATAAACTATCTTATAAAACTTATTAACAACATAACTAGATTATAAAGACAACAACCAGAACCAACAGTCATAATTAACTACATTTGAGTTATAATAACAATAACACATTAACAACTAGAAAGAAGGAAAATTTATAGTACTAACCTTTGAAGTTACGATATGGTATCATATCATTTCATCGTTCTGGAGAAAGCGGTTCAGCTGATGTGTAAGATATGGAGAAGAAATTAGAAGCTATAAGGGAAAAATAGATAAGTTCTCTATGAAGGATGTTTTTAATATGGATGAAACTGATTTGTTTTAACCGATTACAAGCTGATCATTCTCTTGCTACAGAACAAATTGAAAGAAAAAAGCATGACAAATAAAGACTAACAATTGTTATTTGTTGCAATGAAGATGAGTCTGAAAAAATTTCTTTATGGATCATTGGAAAGTTGCAAACCGCGTTGTTTCAAGAATGTGAACATGAATAGTTTGAATTGTCATTATCGTGCTAAACAAAAGAGCTTGAATGACATATATGATTTTTGAAGAATATGTTTGTTGGTTTGATGAGATTATGCATGGTAGAAGAGTTTTGTTAGTGGTAGATAATTAATTGTCTTGCACATGCGCGTAATATTGAAGGATTACCTAATGTTAAGTTATTCTTCTTACCACCCAACATGACATCAAAAATTCAACCTTGTGATGCTTGAATAATAAGAGCTTTTAAGATGCACTACTGAAAGAGATTTTACCGTGAGATTTTAGAAGGTTACGAGTTGAGACAGCCGAATCCAAGTAAGATCATTGTTTTTAATGCTATAAATTTTGTGGTATCAGTTTGGGACAATTAATGTTTGTCAAGAGACTGTAGCAAATTGTTTTCGACATTGCAAAATTCGTTCAAAGGAAGTTTTATCAGGTAGTTCAGAAGATGGATCAACTTATGATAATGTTATTGATGAACTGGAAGGTTTGATTAATAATCTTGGTTATCGAAATAAAATGTAACTCAATAGTCTACTTGAATATCCGGGTGAAAATGATACATGTTCAAAAATTTAGACTTTAAAAGAAGTTTTGGCTTCTGTAATTACAGATGATGAAAAAATCGAAAATGATAATGAAGTTTTGGAATCAGTTACACGTCATGAAGCCAAACACTAGAATCATATTTTACTAAATTATTTTAAGAATAATTATTTATGCATAATATTTATAATTATTAATTTATGATCATTATTGAGAGTATATTTTACATAGAAGTTTCAAAATAATTATTATCTTATTAATTTATTAAATTTAATTAAATTTTACACTGTTCTGACTTGAACCCAGAAAATTTTATTTATTTATAAGAAATAATAATTTATCAAGGATCAATTTATAGAGGTTCTACTATATATTTCAATTAATAAAAAATATATACTAAAACTTATGCTATGTTCCTAAACTAAGAACCCATACGTTAATCAAAAAAGTCATGGTTGACCAAAAAGGCAATAAAAACAAATCATAAAGCCCATTACTATTTTAAAACCAATTTTGAAAGTAGCTTCTTAATCCTCTTTAACAAAGGACCCAGCCGTGTAGCCCAACCCGAATAGAAACTAAACCCGGTTTGGATCTTCAACCTTCACGAGCAACGGTGGACCGGCTCCGCTTCGTTGGAAGTTCATGGCTACTCCAAAAATGGCGATGGCTTCTCTGGCAGCTCAAATCCGTCCTTTCACATGTATGGCTGCGTCTCAGCCGTCACGGTTGGCTCCATATCCATCGGATCTCGTCCGTTGGATCAAGAAAGAAGGCGGCTTCGTTCACCACGCCGTGAAGCTGTCTCAGGAGACTCAATTTGGTGTAGGACTCATCTCGACTGAACCAATCCCTCAAGGCACCGACCTAATCGCTCTTCCTCCTCACATTCCGTTACGTTTCGAAGCAGATGATGCGACATCTTCCTCGTCCTCTCTCCTCGCCGCATTGGCCCGTCGAGTTCCGGTAAGTGCTTATGGTTGCTTATTCTTATCTAGGTATATAGAGAATCTACAGAACTCTGGTTTCTATTAAGAAAATGACTATTCACTGCTCTTGGGGTTTCCCTACCTTACTTGGTATTACTTCTCCTTAAATCTGAAGCTTAAATCGAAAGGTTCCATAAGTTGGGGGTGAGCTAAGAGTTTTACTGATTGCGAGAAATTCTTGAAATGGTTTGGCAGAAGAATTGTGGGCAATGAAATTAGGATTGAGACTTTTTGCAAGAAAGAGCCAATGCAGATTCATTTTGGGTGGCCGTATATCAGCAACCTCCGGAAACTTATACTATTCCCATATTCTTTCCCGGAGAAGATATAAAGAACTTGCAATATGCTCCTCTTCTCTACCAGGTTAGATAGACGACTGGACTAATCGAGACGAGTATTATTGTATTTATCAGATGATGCATATCTGTTGTGTTCTTTGGGACTAGGTCAATAAAAGATGCCGTTTTCTTCTTGAGTTTGAACAAGAGATTAGACGTAGTCTTGATGATGTTAAGGCTAGTGATCATCCTTTCAGTGGCCAAGATGTAAATGCATCAGCCCTCGGGTGGACCATGTCAGCTGTTTCAACTAGAGCATTTCGTTTACATGGTAATAAAAAGCTTCAAGATGGATCTTCTGATGATATCCCCATGATGCTTCCTCTGATTGATATGTGCAACCACAGCTTCAAACCAAATGCCAGGATCATTCAAGAACATAACGGAGCGGACTCAAATACCCTAGTTAAGGTTTGCGTCTTAGATTCTCTGTTTCCGTTGTGGTGTTTGTTTGACCGAATGCAAATGATGTTTCTTTTTCTTTTGCATCAGGTTATTGCAGAGGACTGACTTCAAAGAAAATGATCCTTTGCTACTGAATTATGGTTGCCTTAGCAACGATTTTTTCCTTTTGGACTACGGATTTTGTGATCGAGTCAAATCGATACGATACCATTGAGCTCAAATATGATGAACAGCTCATGGACGCTGCAAGCATGGCTGCTGGTGTTCTTCCCCCCAACTTCTCATCACCAGCTCCATGGCAAAATCAGATGCTTTCCAAATTAAATTTAGCCGGAGAAGTACCAAATCTCAGGTATTTATATCAATATCTCACTAACTTGATATAGAGAGTAGTCTTTATTTCCGAGAAGGAGAAGCAAAGGAGGAAACAGTATCATTTCTAATTTATTTTCTTTTTATGCTAATAGGTAGCCTTAGGAGGTCCTGAGCTAGTAGAGGGACGACTATTGGCAGCGATAAGGATACTGCTTTGTAGTGAATTAGTGGAAGTAGAGAAGCATGACTTAGTCACGCTCAAATCTTTAACCTCCATAGCCCCTCTTGGAATTGAAAACGAGAATGCCGTTTTTCGCACTGTAATCGCCCTTTGTGTGATTGCATTGAGCCACTTTCCGACAAAGATAATGGAAGATGAAGCTATACTCAAACAAGGTGTGTCAACTACAGCAGAATTGAGTATTAAGTACCGCATCCAGAAGAAATCAGTGATCATAGATGTCATGAAAGACCTCACGAGAAGAGTTAAGTTGCTATCGTCTAAGGAGACACCAAGTGCTGCATAAGAATCACCCTGTAAGTTCCCTAGGCTTTGCTTGTATCAAACTTCAATTTCCAAGATGAATCTGTTTAAGATTATTCATTTCGGAAAACCTATTATAGGGATTGAGTCTTCTCTATGAACTAGCTTGTTTACTCCCTCAAAGATTAGATTAGATGAAAGGCAAAAGATTTGTTGTGTCAGGATAGTAAACAGGAATATCATTATAGTAATCAAAGATATATACATAGAAAGATAAAGAGAAACCGCTAATTCACAGAGAATCACATGTCTCTCTCTGTGTTATAAATTCCCAACGGAAATGGGTCTATCTGTCTCTCCTAAGCCGAGGGGAGAACGGGAACGCCGTGGAGTGATGATCTCTCGAAGCACTCTCGGCATCTCAGGCTGCCTTGGCGACGGATGTTGTATCTTCTCAAACTCTCTCTTAATCTTCACGACTTGGCTATGGATAGGAGGAACACTCTCTTGTCCCATCAGATCCATGATTAGCCTTATTCTCCATTGCAAATCGGTAGTGAAGCCAGAAGAGTTTCCTCTGTGTATGTTTTTATGATGTCTGCGTTTGGTATTCACGCGGGAGGCGTGTTTATAATTATAACCTTGAACCTAAGGTATGTGTTAAAAAATGGACACGAGTTGTTGACGGAGTAGGAAGGAAGTTAGGTTGGTGGGCAACACCAAATTGGTTTTTTACACATCTATGTGAATAGTATTTATATGGTAATGAAGGAAATTTGCATCTAAAAAGCAAAGAAGAGTCGTATAAATTCATCTTGTAAACTAGCATGAAAAAGAGGGTCTGTGTTTGGTGAGTTTGTGGTTACGTGTCGACAAAAAAGCCAATTCATTTATGATGAATACTGGTACGTAATTATTTCTTTAACAAAGGATTATGACTCGTCAATATTTTTGACCTTCTTTCTGTTAGGTTCCAAAGATTACAAGTTAAACAATTTGAATTGATGTAGAGTCGTTTGAAAAGTAGAAAGAGACTAGAAACTACTTTTTTTTTGTAAGAATTGCTTTTGTTTGACGGGAAATGACTTTTACTCTATTAACTCCTTCGTTGGTCAACATTACATAGAGGTTTCTAATTGGAATTTATGCAATATCGAAGGAAAACCAAAATCCAATGGACAAAGTGGTAAACATTTATGCCTGTTTGGATTTTGTTTTTAAATGTAGAAAGTTTTGCAATTTTATTTTGTGATGAAATAGCCAGTGGGTTTGTTCAACTTGTAATTATTATATGCGACCAATTGAAAAACATAGCTATAATCATAATGTCTATAGATATTTCTCACACAAATCTATCTTTTTTAAAATGGATGATTCTAACAGTTGGTCGTGTACCTATCTATATACCTTATGATAACAAATAACAAGTATAAGATGGAATAACCTAATTAGAGTGGTCTAATGGTAGTTGGACCGAGGGGCAGACAATGTTGAAATGTACCATTTTTTCTTTTCGAATTCCTGCAGAAAAGTTCTTCATCTAATTGGACTACCAGGGTTTCTACATGGGCTCTCCGACTCTTCGGAGGTTGTACAAGTATAAAATTTTGAATCTTTAAGTTATAAAAATGAGAAGAGAAAAAAAAGCATAGAATGGAATATTTGAAATTGATATCCAAAAGAAAAGAAAAAACGATAAAGGGAGGAGACTATAACCGTATATTGGGAGTGTCAAATTAGGACAAAGCATCAAATCAAAATAAGAAATAAATCCCACAGTGAGTGGACCCATAGAGTCCATCAAACTCAGACTTCATACACAATCCACGTCACATTTATGTTTGCTTCGTGCCTTCCGATGTACAAAATTGTAGCCATTGAGTTTCAGGTCAAACATATGATCTTAGATTCGGCGGCGAGTCTAATCACTTTCTTTCTTTGCTCAAGGATTTTTTTTCTCCTTTATTTTTTGCTAATCTAGGATTTGCATAGACCATATTAAATTTGAAACATTCGATATTTGTGTACCATTACATTTAAGTATGTAAATAGTGTTAGAATTTGAGAATAAAATATTAAGAATTCAAGACTCAAATGTTGAGAAAGAGAATAGAAAGAAAAGAGATTTCCATTGATTTGAAAATCATACAAAACATTCAATACATCTACAAGGTTTTATAGGGAAGCATAAGAGAAAGAAGACACATTGAAGAGCTAGCCGTTTCTAGCCGCTTGGGAAGAAGAGAGAGACGTGGTCCCAGGGTGAGAGTGACCCGGTGGTCCTTCTCAAGGCTTCCCTTCCCTCCAAGGTCTTCATGACTTCACCAAGGGCTCACATTGGTCAAAGACGAAGTCCCTGGTCCCCACAAGCCTCAGGAGTCGCTTTCGTACCTCGAGTCTTGAGAAAATATCTTCTTCGAGACGTTCGGGGAGAATCTGCCCTGACAGTGTCAAGGGTCCGGGATCCCGCGCCCTCATCGATATTCTCGGGCACTTCACGTACGACACTCCGAGTCCTTTTGGTCCACGCGTTGTGACTCACATCTGTGATGTCCAACGCCCCGATATCGAGCTCTCTGTGGAAACTTGCGCCCCGATGACTTGCGCTCCATGTTTTCATAAACTCCACCTCATTAAAAGTACCTTAGAGAGAAAACCTCTTGGGACAAAACTCTTCTAAGGGAAAAAGAGTGTGTGATTTACGAGAGAGGGGACCTTTGATCAATCTTGGGGAAGGTCCACAAGTCCTAGTTTGGGATAAATATGATCACAAACTTTTATACTTGCGGCTTTGGTGAAAATATCCGCCAATTGGTCTTCACTCTTGGTGTAGCATGAGAGAGTTATTCCTTCTTCAATTTTCTCTCGGACCTTGTGGCAATCTATCTCGATATTTTTTGTCCTCTCATGAAACACAAAGTTGGATAAAATATGGATTCCGGCTTGGTTATCACAATGCATAGTGATTGGTTTTGATGATACCATTTGGGCCATTGGATGTAAAGAGTGTATGATCCGATTCTGATTTATTGAAGCCACAATCTCGAAGAGTGAAGCTTAATTTATGATACCAAACCCGAGGAGATTGTTTAAGCCCATATATGGCTTTCCGGAGACGTAACACCCGCTCGGGGCTCATAATCCCTTAGAGACATGGAGGTGGATGCATGTACACATCATCTTCAAGCTCTTCTTGTAAGAATGCATTCTTGACATCCATTTGTCACAATTCTAATCCCAAGTGATGCGTCACACGGTCATGGAGGGGTTTGGCGGATGAACATGATGTCGGAAAGGGTACAGATGGTCGGTAAAGTCATGAAGAACAGAACGATATCAAAAGAGGTCCGGTTAAGTTGCAAACCGAAACCTCCAAATGGGTTGTTGCGAATCAAAATGGAAAAGAGGGAAAGGTGGATGGATAGACAACACATGAGTGATGTCTCTACTCACGATATGGTCTGGCTTATCCACCGTGAGCCCGGTTCGACGTCGGCTAAGGTTTTCTAAGCGAGTCTCACGCAAAGAGAAGAAAGGAACTTGATTTTTATCAAAATGAGGCTAACCTCTTTACAATCGCATAAGGGGCCCTTTTATAGGCAAAGTTAAAAACCCTAAAACGTGGGTCAAAGAAACAAACGCGGGTCAAAGGATAAGGTTCCGTACAAAGACTAACAGCTATAAAAATGAAAGGGGATAGAGATGGCCACGTCACTCAGAGGTGCGTGGCCATGCGTTAAGTGCCTTGGCCTCATTAAAACCTCCCTTGGGAAACCACTTGGGACAAAATCAAGGTGAAGAAAAAGAGTACCTAGTTTCCTTAACGGCTTAGGGTCTTCACCTAGTGATGGTGAAGACTGTTCAGATAACCTCCTTCGGGTCGTGATCGAACTGGTTGTATAACCGCGGGTCATGCGACTCTAGGAACTCGGCAGCGTACTTATTGCACTTGGTCTGTATGTTCCGGGCAGCCGTCTTGGATATAGTGGTGATCCCTGAGTCGATTATCGATACTTGGGTCGTGTTTCGTGTTCTGCAACTTGGTCCCTCGTCTGTCCCATGGTTCGCATGCGTCCCGATAGATCGGGACTCATCATCCCCTCCCTCTTGAAAAGGTTCTGACCTCAGAACTTTATAGTCATCACCTACATCAAAAAGCACTAAGTCATCCACATTGAAAGAGGTTGAGGTCCGATACGTACCAGGGTGTTCGAGGCGGTAGGCATTGTCGTTGATCCTCTCAATGATTTGAAAATGTCTGTCTCCCCTCGGGCTGAGCTTGTCCTTTCGATGCTGGGGAAAACTTTCCGGCCTTAAGTGTAGCCAAACCCAGTCGCTGGGTTTAAAGATCATCGCCTTGTGGTGCTTGTTGGCTTTGTGGACGTACTGTTCAGTTCGCCTTTCCAAATTTTCTCGGACTTCGGCATGTAATGTTTTGATCAGCTCGACTTTCGTTTTTCCATCTTGGCATTCTATTTCGTTTGATGGTATAGATAGTAGGTCCACATGCATTAGGGGTCTGAAACCATAGGCCACTTCAAAAGGGGATTTCTTGGTAGCGGAGTGAACCGACTAATTATATGCGAATTCCATAAGTGGGAGTAACTCGAGCCAAGTCCCTTGGTTGCTCGCGACGGTGGTTATAATCATGGCTCCAACGGTTCGGTTCACGACCTCCGTCTGGCCATCGGTCTGTGGGTGGCACGCGGTCGAGTACAACAGCTTAGTCCCCATCTTCCTCCATAGGGTCCGCCAAAAATGCCCGAGAAACTTTGGGTCGCGGTCCGATACTATGCTGCGGGGCAGTCCGTGCAACCTCACCACTTCTCGAAAAAAGAGGTTGGCTAGGGCCGTGGCATCTGTAAGCTTGTTGCATAGTATGAAGTTTGCCATCTTTGAGAACCTGTGGGGCCGCAATGTGGATTTGGCGGTTCGATAAGTGATACATCGTCCCACAAATGTTTCTACCATACGCTTCATCTTGGGCCAGTAGAAATGTTCCTTAAGTACTTCTAGAGTCTTAGTGACTTTGAAATGACCGGTTAAGCCACCTCCATGGGCTTCTTGTAATAAGAGTGTTCGGATCGAGCCGGCGGGTATACATAACCTGCGTTCACGGAAAAGAAAACCATCAGCAAGATAGAATTGCGAGTATACTCCCTTTCTGTGGTCCTTATAGCATGCTCCGAACTCCAGGTCTGTCTCGTAGGTCCCTTCGATTCCTTCAAAGCCCAGAACTCTTGCTTCCATTGTGGTGATCAAAGCATGCCTCCTTGATAGAGCGTCGGCCATTATATTCTCTTTGCCCTTCTTGTATTTGATGACGTAAGAAAATGCCTCAATGAACTCTAGCCATTTGGCGTGCCGCTTCTTGAGATTGGTCTGGCCGTGGAGATGTTTTAAGGTCTCGTGGTGCGTATGAATCACAAACTCCCGAGGTAGAAGGTAATGTTGCCACGTCTCCATGGCCCGAACCAAGGCATAAAGCTCCTTGTCATGGGTCGGATAGTTCAGGGTAGGGCCATGCAATTTTTCTCTAAAATAAGCCACAGGTTTGCCTCATTGGGTCAATACCGCTCCAATCCCGATGCCGGAAGCATCGCACTCCACCTCAAATTTCTCGAAGTTAGGTAAGACAAGGAGTGGGGCTTGGGTCAGTCTCCTCTTGAGTTACCGGAAGGAAGTTTCTTGGGCTTGTCCCCATGTAAATCCTCGCTCTTCTTGGTGATGGCTGTAAGAGGCGTGGCCAAAGTACTAAAGTCTTTGACAAACCGTCGGTAAAAACTGGCCAGGCCGTGGAAGCTCTTCACTTGGCTCACAGTTGTTTGTGTGGGCCACTCCTCAATAGCTTTTATCTTTTCTTGATCTACTCGTAATCCCTGCGCACTCACAACAAATTCTAGGAACACAAGTTCATTAGTACGAAAGACACACTTCTTGAAGTTAGCGTAAAGCTTTTCTTCTCGAAGTGTTGTCAAAACCGCATGAAGATGCAACAAATGATTTTCAAGGTCACGACTATTGATAAGGATATCATTAAAATAAACCACAACAAACTTATTGATAAAGGGTCGGAGTACGTGGTTCATTAAGCGCATGAAGGTGGATGGGGCGTTGGATAGACCAAACGGCATGACGAACCACTCATAGAGGCCTTGCTTGGTTTTGAAGGCTGTCTTCCACTCATCACCTTCTTTCATTCTCACTTGGTGATATCTGCTCTTGAGGTCGATTTTTGTGAAGATACCTGCCCCAAAAAGTTCATCTAGCATATCGTCCAGCCTCAGAATAGGATGCCTATACTTCACGGTAATGTTATTGACGGTTCGACAATCCACACACATACGCCACAATCCATCTTTCTTGGGCACTAAGAGAACTGGTACGGCACAAGGACTGAGGCTTTCACGCACATAGCCTTGCTTAATGAGCTCTCCAACTTTTCTTTCCAACTCTTTGGCCTCGGTTGGATTGACTCTATAAGCAGCTCGGTTTAGAAGTTAAGCTCTCGGGATGAGGTCAATCTGGTGCTCGATCCCTCGGATAGGAGGTAAGCCGTGAGGTAACTCTTTGGGAAAGACATCTTGAAATCGGCTTATGAGCTCATTGATGGCTTCCGGAATGGGTGCATCTTGACTAGCTATAGACAACAATTCTTTAAAGACCATCAACAAAACATGACAAGAGGAGTCACTAAGTGATCTCCTAACATCCCCAACATTAATCAAAAGGTTCGTTTTATTGTCTGAATCCTTAGTCATGTTCGTTTGCAACTCATTAACTTGTGAAGGTGTTAACGACTTAAGGCACATTCGTTTATTATCGTGAATGAGTGGCCATAGTGGGATGTTTTCTTGTCAAATTGCCAAGGCCTACCCAACAAAAGATGGCTGACTTGCATTGGCACTACATCACATAGGACTTGGTCGGCCCCACATTGAATGTAACCAAAACTTGTTCGGATACATTAATCATTGATTTATTGTTCAACCACTTGATTCTGTAAGGTTTTGGGTGGGGTGTGGTCGTAAGAGAGAGTTTCTTGACCATGTAGGAGCTCGCGACATTGGTACATGATCCCCCATCAATGATCAAGCCACACACCTTCCCGCTTACCATGCATCGAGTGTGGAAGATGTTGTCACGTTGATTGGATTCCTCCGGTGCTGGGTTGACACTGAGCACTCGACGTATCATGAGAATTTCTCCAACTTCCGGCTCGGGAATGTTTTCCTCGACCTCGGCTTCTCCGGAAGGTTTTTGCGGGTCGTCGGCCTAATCTTGGGATTTGTAATCCCTGGTAGCCGTGAGGGTCATGTTCTGCTGGTTTGGGCAGTCACGAGCATAATGACCTAGTCCTCGGTACTTGAAGCACTCGATATCCCCAGTTCCTGCATCAGTGGGTTGAGGGTGCGACTCGGGTCGCATATTGATACTAGGCTCGCGTGGCTTGAATTTGATGTGAACGACTTGGGGCTTCTCGGGTCCGCGGCCAGCTCCTTGGGATGAAGACGCATTTGGAGTCCAACTCGGAAGTCCCTGGCCTCGGGACCGAGTGATGCTAACATTTTTCCTCTTAATTTGTTGTTCCACTTGGATGGCCAAGTGCAACATCTCCTCAAAGCCATTGTAGGTTTGACGCTCGACTTTCCTAGTAAGCCTTTCGTTCATGCCATGAAGAAATTGAGCCATTAGAGCCTCTTCGGGTTCTTTAAGTTGCATCCGGTTCCTTAAATGCTCAAATTCTTCAAAATACTCTTCAACACTTTTAGTTCCTTGGGTGAGTCTTCTAAACCGCCTTTTTAAGTCTCGACTATAGTATTGAGGGATATAACGAGGCCTCATTAGAGCCTTCATGACAGTCCAATTGGGAACGAGACGTTCGTAGTTCCTCCTTCGATCGTCAACGTCTCAGTCCCACCAAGTGAGGGCATGATCCGTGAGTTGGGCTGCGGCAAAGGTGACTTGGCGTTGATCCGGGTAGGTGTAACACGAGAAGATGATGTGTCTGCATTTTACCACATTTTAGGGGCTGTATTTAGCATGTTCTGCATTCATACTTGCATTATTATCATTGTTTTTGGTCCTTTTAGGTATAATTGCATACTTAGCATTGGGCATTGCATACATTGCATAAAAGGTAGTTTTAGCCACTTTTTGGAGCTTATCATGGAGGACTTCGGATTACAAGAAGACCAATGAGGAATCGGCTGGCCTAAAGTTGAAGTTCAGGATGTGATCTAGAAGAATTGGCACTCGAGTCTGACACTCGAGCATGACACTCGACCATCACTTGGTCGAGTGGTTCTTCAAACCAGAATGTTGACTTTTTCGTCAAAGTTGACTTCTTGGGCATCTTTGAGAAAATGGCCCATTAATACCCACTTGTGCAAGCCCAATAATGTTTTAGTCTTTTTCCATTTTTTCTTTTCAAGGAATTTTCCACTTCTCTTTCTAGGGAATTTTCCTTTCTTCTCTTTTAGCAATTTTTCTTTCTTTACTTTCTAAGTAATTTTCCTTTTTACTTTAAGACTTAAAGATCTTTGTTGATCTATAAATTGTAGTAGAATTTCCACTTTTAATAAAATATATCATATCATATTTTCCAGCAATTTTTGATCCTCTAAAAACGCAATATCGAATTCTCTTCTTTAAGTTTATGCAATTGATTTTCGATTCTGATTTTATGCTTTACTTCATGAATTCTGAGTATGTTAAATTAGGGTTCTTGAGGAGAGGCTGAGATTAGGGGAAGACTTAGGGATTTTCATATTTGTTTATGTTTGATTAAGGTCTTAGATCTCTTTAATTTAAGTGTCCTTAATGCTTATTTCTTTCTGATCAATTGAAATCTGATTACTTGGCGAATCCCCCCCGAGAGGCGTTTGGAGAATCGCTTGAACATGCTTAGGTTAAGATAGCATCGCCTGGCTCAAGAGATTGATTGTTTAAGGCGTTATTAGGCTTTTTAAGGTCCATACTTAATGCCTCTTGAACTTCTAATCATTGGCGAGAGTCAAGTCGGTTGTTGTTCAAGGAGAGGTCCCATTGCATGAGAATGAATGTGATTCCTTGCTTAGAGGTCATCTAAATAGGTTGATAAACAAGTCTGGAACCCTTAGGAATACCCTAATCATTGATCCTTAACCTCGAGAACCCCTTTTCTCCATTGAATTTTTGTGAACTTTAATATTCTGTTTTTAGGTTAAAACTCGGTTTTACAATTACTCTGTTTTACTACTGCTCTGTATTTACGTTTTATTTTTGCACTTTGTTTAAGTATTTTATTCACACCTAGACTAGATCACTACTCACTAAAACCGGATCTGGCTTAGATTAGGATAAGTAGATTGCATCCTGATTGCTAGTTACTCACCCAGTGGATTGACACCATACTGTATTGCAATTGATTACATAACAGTAGGTTATTTGAAAACACGCGAAAACCTTGTTATTAAATTGGCGCCGTTGCCTACTGGGTCATAGTTAGCTACAATTAGGATTTTTACTCTCCTTAGACTAAGTTTTAAAACTACATTCTAAACATCGTTTTTGTCTGTTTTCAGGAACACTCGATCAACTCACTCGACCACCTACGCTCGAGTATCTTGATTTCACTCTGTTCCCAGAAAACTCGACCGCTACACTCGATCACCTTTGGTCGAGTGTCGTTTCCACTGACAAGAACATACTTGCATGAATACCAGATCCCGTGGTTATGAAGATCTCATTCCCTACTCTGACAACATAGACCGTTTGACTCTTGAACACTTGCGGGAACAACGGAACAAATTGAACGAGGAATTTCCGGATCAGGTAGACGTGGAGGACCACGTGCAAGCTAGTGACTTAGGATTTCGACCTAGGCGCATAAGTCACATTGGAGCTGGTGATACTCCCAGTATTCACATACAACGCCAGGGAATTGTCCCACCAGCTATTGCCAACAATAATTTCGAGATTAAAAGTGGTATGATCTCCATGGTCCAGAATAGCAAGTTTCATGGATGACCTTCCGAGGATCCTCTGGATCATCTAGACGAGTTCGAGAGACTAACCAGTTTGACAAAGATTAATGGGGTTAGTGAAGATGATTTTAAACTGAGGTTGTTTCCTTTCTTTCTTGGAGACAAAGCACACTTGTGGGAGAAACACTTGCCCCAAGGGTCTATTACATCATGGGACGTCTGTAAATAAGTGTTCCTTAGCAAATTCTTCTCCAACTCCAGAATCGCGAAACTTCGCAATTCTATCTCCGGTTTCAAGCAAAACCATTCTGAAACATTCTCTGAGGCATGGGAACGATTCAAGATGTACCAATCCCAATGTCCTCATCATGGGTTTACTACTGAGTCACTTCTTAGCACTATCTACAGAGGAGTTCTCCCCAAAATCCGTATGTTACTAGATACAGCAAGCAACAGAAACTTTATGAACAAGGACGTAGATGATGGATGGGAGCTGGTCGAAAATTTAGCACAAGCAGATGGCCAATACAGTGAAGACTATGATCGAACTCCTAGAGGTACAGCCGATCCTGACATGGTTAGCAGAATGGAACTCAAAGCCATACAAGACAAACTCGATAGGTTGCTCTCAGCTCACCAAAAACAGGTGCACCACGTAAGTGAGTCACAAGAGGTTGGAGAGGACGAAGATTAGGAAGAGGACGTCAGTTTTGTGCAGAACCAAGGTAACAACTACATGCCTTAAAACAACTATAAACCCAACCCAAACCTTTCCTACAGAAACACCAACGTGGCGAACCCTCAAGATCAAGTATACCCACCCAAACCACAACCTAAACCCTTTATCCCAAAACAACAATACCAGCAGGCTCATCACCATCAACACTCTGCACCACCAGGTTACGAATCAAACAACACAACACAAACCCAACAAACACCTGAGGTCATGGATATATTACAGCAAATACTGAAAGGACAGAAATCAACTGCTTCTGAAATAACAAGGAAATTTGTTGAGGTACATACCAAGATAGATGCTTCCCATAACGACCTCAACTGCAAGTTTGAAACTCTTAATGCACGCCTCAAGTATGTCGAGAATCAGCAAGGATCCTCATCAGCTGTGAAACAAACTGGACAACTACAAGGAAAAGCCGTCCAGAACCCTAAAGAGTATCACGCCAACGCCATTACACTCTGTAGTGGTCATGAAATACTAATCCGTGTTGAGGACACAGACGCCACTGAGGACAGTGCCATTCAGGAAGGGGAGGATGATTTGGTCGAAAAACAGACAGAAATCAGAACGAAACCGCCGAAACCTCTGACACCCGACCATGACACTCGACCAACCTCTGGTCGAGTGTCGCCTCCTGAGCCCAGAAAACCGACTTACTTGCAGAAAGACCCAAAACCGTTCGCTCCACCACCCTTCAAACCCCAGCTTCCTTTCCCACAGAGATTTAAGAAGGAGGTTGCAGACAAATACAAGGCTCTCTTTGAAAAACAGATGAAGGACGTTGAAGTGAAAATACCGATTCTGGATGCTTTCATGTTGATGCCTCCTTACCAGAAGTTTTTGAAGGATGCAGTCAAAGACAAAACACAAGAAGTTGAAGGGATGGTTGTGCTAACACACGAGGTCAGTGCCATTATACAAAGAAAAGTTGTACCCAAGAAGCTCGATGATCCAGGAACATTCACGATTCCATGCTCCTTAGGACCTCTCACATTCAGAAGCTGCTTATGTGATTTAGGAGCATCAATCAGCCTGATGGCACTAACGGTTGTCAAACGTTTAGGATTTGACAAGTACAAAACCTGCAAGATATCCTTGGTATTAGCTGATCGATCGGTTAGAATCCCACATGGTATTCTAGAAGACCTACCGGTTCTTGACATGGGAGAAGAACCTAAAGACCTCCTGTTGTTTGGAAGACCCTTCTTAGCCACTGCTTGAGCTGTTATCAATGTACCCAAAGGAGAAATTGAACTTAATTTGGGGAAGGATTTCAAGATGACCTTCAACATCAGCGATGTGATGAGGAAACCAACTATTGAAGGACAGTTGTTTGTAGTTCAAGAGATAGATGATCTTTCAGAGGATCTGTTCGAGGAGTTAATGGAAGAAGATCACATTGGTACTGCTTTAACAAAAGATGATTCTGATGGGTACGTGCACAAAGAGACAAAGATTTACAAGAGAATGTTGGATTCTTGCAAGCCTTTAAAAGAAGAAACGCTCGAAACCACACACTCGACCATGACACTCGACAGAGCTGAGCTCGAATATCCTGATTCAGCCCCAAACAACCTACACTCCAGCACTACACTCGAACACACCAAGGTCGAGTGTCAACCCTCAGTCGATCCAGACGATTGGACTTTAAACCACTCCCCACCGGGCTCAGGTACGCGTTTCTTGGAACTAACTCAACATATCCTGTGATAGTAAATGATGCATTAACTGATGATGAGTTAGGTATGTTGCTTGCTGAGTTGAAACGATTTAGGAAAGCTTTAGGATATTCATTGTCTTATATTAAAGGAATTTCTCCTGACTTGTGCACACATAGAATTCACCTCGAAAATGAATCCTACTATAGCAGGGAACCTCAAAGCAGATTGAATCCGAATTTAAAAAAGGTTGTTAAGAAAGAAATTTTAAAATTGCTAGACGTTGATATCATTTATCCCATTTCAGATAGCAGATGGGTTTCTCTTGTGCACTCTGTGCCCAAAAAGGGTGGAGTCACTGTTGTTAGGAATGAGAATGATGATTTGATCCCAATTAGAACTGTTACAGGACATAAAATGTGCATTGATTTTAGAAAATTGAACTCTGCATCTAGAAAGGATCATTACCCCTTACCCTTCATTGGTCAAATGTTAGAAATGTTAGCTAATCATTCATACTACTGTTTCCTTGATGGATATAATGGATATTTCCAGATCCCTATACATCCAAATGATCAGGAAAAGACAACCTTTACTTGCCCTTATGGCACATTTGCATATAGGAGAATGCCGTTTGGTGTTTGTAATGCACCTGCTACTTTTCAACGTTGCATGACTTCGATATTTTCAGATCTGATTGAGGAGATGGTTGAGGTATTTATGGACGATTTCTCTGTCTATGGCTCCTCCTTCTCCTCCTATTTGTTGAATTTGTGCAGGGTCTTATCTAGGTGCGTCGAGACAGACCTTGTGCTTAACAGGGAAAAATGCCAATTCATGGTAAAGGAAGGCATTGTTTTGGGTCATAAGATATCTGAAAAGGGTATTGAGGTTGATAAAGCTAAAATAGAAGTCATGGTGCAACTGAGCCTCCCAAAAAAAGTGAAAGACATTAGGAGTTTCTTGGGCCATGCAGGGTTTTATAGGCGTTTCATTAAGGATTTTTCTAAGACTGCCAGGCCTCTGACTCGTCTCCTCTGCAAAGAGACGGATTTCATTTTCGATGAAGACTGTCTTAAGGCCTTTCTGGAACTTAAGGAATCCTTAGTCACAACCCCTATTGTCCAAGCTCCTGATTGGACTCTCCCTTTCGAGATAATGTGTGACGCTTGTGATTACGCTGTTGGAGCAGTTCTGGGACAAAAGAAAGATAAGAAGCTCAATGTGATTTACTATGCCAGGAGAACACTCGATGAGGCCCAGGTGAAGTATGCCACGACAGAAAAAGAGTTACTTGCAGTAGTGTTCGTCTTCGAGAAGTTTATATCCTACTTGGTTGGATCGAAAGTTATTGTACATACAGATCATGCAACTCTAAGGTACTTGATGAAAAAGAAGGATGCCAAACCTAGACTACTTAGGTGGATTTTGTTGCTGCAGGAATTTGACATGGAGATAGTTGACAAGCCTGAGATAGAAAACGGTGTCGCGGATCATCTCTCAAGAATGCAGGTGAAAGGACCCCTTCCTATAGACGATGACATGCCGGAAGAACATTTGTTGAGTTTCACTATCAGACACTCGACCATGACACTCGACCAACCCTTGGTCGAGTGTCCGACACACGATCAAATGAGATGTTTTTTGATTGGTACGAAGCTTGTAGGGACTTGTTTGTCGTGGTATGCCGATCTGGTTAACTTTTAAGTGACAGGAGAACTGCCTAAAACTTTGAACCATCATCATCAGAAGAAATTATTTTGGGATGTGAAGCAACACTTCTGGGATGAACCTTTTCTTTACAAGCAAGGATCTGATGGACTATTCAGAAGGTGTGTTTCAGAAGAAGAAGTTAAGGGAATATTAAAACACTGTCATGGATCCACATATGAAGGATACTTTGCTGCATTCAAAACAGCACAAAAGATTCTTCAATCTGGATTTTGGTGACCATCGATCTTTAAGGACTGTCAAGAGTTCATATTCAGGTGCGATTGTTGTCAAAGAACGGGTGGTATAAGTAGAAGTAATGAAGTGCCTCAGAATCCTATTTAAGAAATCGAAGTGTTTGACTGCTGGGGAATCGATTTCATGGGTCCTTTTAAACCACCATCTTTCAGAAATAATTACATTCTGGTTGCCGTGGATTATGTTTCCAAGTGGGTGGAAGCCATTGCATCTCCTACAAACGATGCAAAAGTGGTGCTGAAGCTGTTTAAACACGTCATCTTTCCCAGGTTCAGAGTACCAAGAGTCGTGATCAGCGATGGAGGATCTCACTTCGTCAACAAAGTCTTCGAAAACCTTCTTAGAAAACATGGGGTGAAACACAAGGTTGCGACTCCTTATCATCCCCAAACCAGTGGGCAAGTTGAGGTGTCTAATAGACAGATCAAGTCTATTCTGATGAAAACCATTGGGATATCAAGACGAGATTTGGCCGCCAAACTGGACGATACCTTTTGGGCTTATCGGACTGCCATCAAGACACCCATTAGAAGAAAAATTTTCAGCTGCTCTATGGAAAATCTTGCCACTTGCCAGTAAAACTAGAGTACAAATCGATTTGGGCAACCAAGCTTCTGAATTTCAATTTCAAAACTGCCCAAGAAAAGAGACAGATGGATCTGCATGAATTGGAGGAAATAAGACTTGAAGCATATGATAGCTCTAAGGCATACAAGGATCGCACCAAGGCAGCCCATGACAGGAAGATTCGACCAAAAACGATTACAGCCGGTGATCAAGTGCTCCTTTTCAACTCTAGGCTCAAGTTGTTTCCCGGAAAACTCCAATCCAAGTGGTCTGGTCCGTTTACAGTGCTAAGAGTTTTACCATATGGAGCAGTCAATTTGGCCAACAACAAAGGAGAAGGATTTACGGTGAATGGTCATAGAGTTAAGCCATACTCGGCTGACTGCAAATTTCCCGAGGGAACTTCGGTTCTTCTCGATGAGCCTCCTCATCTCCAATGAATATGAGGAAGTCAAGCTCAAGACTATAAACGAGCGCTGTTGGGAGGCAATCCTAAAGGTATCCTCTGTAAATACTTTAATTTCCGCATTCGCATTCAACTAGTTTAATTTTCATAATTTTCATCTTTAAAGTTGCATCTATTTCGTCTTACATGCACTTGGAAGGAGTTTTGAGAGTTTTGAAGGAAGTGGGACCCAAGATAGGACAAGTGGGCCCATAACCAACATGATGGGACAACACTCGACCAGGCGTGATCGAGTGTCCCACTCGATTGTCAGCTGTCGTTTGGCAGACTGACACTTGACCAAACCTGCTCGAGTGTCATGCTCGAGTGTCCCGCCTTCATGCATATTCCGATGCCTACACACCTATAACCGCCAAAAAGTGAAAAGGGAGAGACAATTACTGCGAAAACGGGTCAAATCTATCTTTAATACATTATCTTTCATATTTAATTTAAAAGATTTGATTTAACCCACTTTCAAATTTCAAATTTGAATAAGATTCCCCCTTATCTCTCATCCTCTATAAAAAGAGGAGGACCCTCTGCTTCTCATTCATACTCGAATACATTCTCTTACTAAATACTCTCTCTAGTTTTCTCTCTTTGCAGAAATTTCTCTAAGGAAGATCGACACTCTTTTCTCACTTTCTTCACGACACGCAACCAACAGCTACTCGAGTGTCAAGATCGAGTGTCCCGATTTCTTCTTCTTCTTCTCCGACAAACGCACTCAATGTCTGACCGCAAAGCCAACCATGCCAATCTCCTCTGGCGTAAAGCCAAGAATGAAGCTCGGAACAGAAGCAATCCTCATCAAGGCGAGTCTACATGGGCAGATTAAAGCTCGACAAAAAGGAGAAAAGGAGGTTGGTAACACAATCCGAGAATGAGTCTGAAGAAGAAAGAGAGTACATGGACGAAGATGAAGATGATCCGGAGATGGGAAACGAAGAGGGTGCAGAGGAGAATCTAGAGGCCGATCTCGAAATACTCCGGAGATCGGGATACCGCGAGAAAGAAGCCGAGGAAGCAAGGGAAATCATTCGAGCAGGAATAAATGAGAAGGAGATGAAGGACCAGCACAACGCAGCAAGAGCACTCAACGATCTGCGACGAATGGACTTCATAGGAACCCGCTATCCATGCAAAGAGGCGTTGACCGCAATGGGAATAACTAGGGACGTGGATCTAATGTTGCAAAACTACGGGCTGTCCACATTCGTATCTCATCCAGAACGTGCATATAAGGAAGAGACCATACAGTTTCTCGCCACAGTCCAAATCGTTCTCTATGATGCAGAGAATATGGGTCTTCAAGAGACACAAGGTGGCGGATACATCTTCTTCGCAATAAGGGAGCGAGACTTTCATATGACTTTCAGAGCACTCCGGGACCTGTTCCAGTTTCCTAGAGCCGAATCCGAGAACAATGGACCGGACTTTGATAGGGCCGAGATCAACGATCTATGGCGCTCCATAGCCTCAACAAGAAGCAGATTCTCGTCAGCTCGATCAAAGGGATCTCTAATCCAAAACCCAGCCTTGAGGTATTTTCGTATTATCCTTGCAAATCGTTTCTTCTCACGTTTTACTACAGGCACTATCAATCTTGGGGAGATAGAGATGCTGGTGACTGCGCTAAAAGAAATAGTCGGGACTAAGAGTGACGGATCCCCGATCCTCGGAGATAGAAACGAAGCAGGCCTTACCATCCAATTCGCAAACCAGCTTGTCACTTACCGCGGTTGGGCAAGAGACAACAGGACTGGCGGACATGACGACAAGATAACCATTGGAGGACTCGTCACTTTCATTCTAGAGAGATGTGGAGTGCCAATCGATGATAGAGAATGGACAGATCCTCGATTTATGAACTTGGATCATCTAAGAAGGAGTCAATTCCTATCCGCTGCAGAAGTGCAAGGTAAGCTTATATACTCTTTCCATCACTTATTAAGGTCAAACGCTTTGTTTCTTCTGCCCAACAGGGAATATACGTCAATACGGATGGGGCAGAACACAGATTTTAACCCACCTCCGGAGGTTCTATATGATCCGAATGGTCCACCACCACACTCATCTCCGACAGACAGTGACGAGGTAGACCCCGAAGCATACTGCTTCGAAGAGTACACTATGCCACCACTTCAAGGAGCCCCGATTAGAGAAGCACAAAAGCACATTGACCTGTTGCAAAAGATGAATAAGTGGCTCATGAAGAAAGTCAAGAAGTTGACCGCTAATGACAAGGCTAGAAGGCAAGAGAATGAGGAAATGAGCAGAAAGGTAGCTGCTTTGGAAAGGAGCAGAGGTCCGCCGTCGCAGCCTATTCGCCCAAGACGCACTTCTATATCCATGGATCATGAGAGACAGCAGCAACCAACACCGGCTAGGCACTCCTTGGCAAACACCTCAACATTCTTATATAGGAGACCATCCGGTGTAGCAGGTGGAAGCTCGAGCCAGACACTCGAGCAAGCTGAGATCAAGCGTCAATCACGACACTCGACCGAGACACTCGAGCAAGCTGAGCTCGAGCGTCAAAGGAGTAATGCTCATTACATGGAAATCATGCGGAATGTAGCCGCCGACTACTGGAACAACTGAGAGGTTCCAAATTCCTTCCCTTCATTGTATATACCATTGCATATTCTCACTTGACGTGCTTGTTTAGGATCCTCTTTCGGACTTTTATACACACAAGAGACTGTGTGATTTTTAAGTTTGGGGGAGGGTTCTAGAGGACATTTGTTTTTGTTTTCTGTGATTCTTAGTTTTTATTCTTTGCATTTCATCACTCGCATTACATCTAAGGCATAGAAAAACCAAAAATATTTTCAGTTAGCATATTTTTCGATTGCATATCATCTAAGGCATAGAAAACCCATAAAAATTTGAAAAAATCGAAAATAGCATCAGTCAAAAACAGAGTATTCATGTAGCTGCATTGCATTCATATAGGATTGAGTCTAGAGTTTTTGGAATCATCGTGCTAATGATAGACAGACTTGCTAGGTTGATTGGCTAGTAACCATAGTGAACTCTTGGACTTGCGTTTTTTCCCTCTTGAACACTGATTGGTAGATCATTGACATTTGAAACCAATACTTAGGTTGTGTCTCAAAAAGAACCAGATTTGTTGCCTCATAATCGAATTCCATTTTTTTCCAAATTTTGTGGCTTGAGATACATTGTGTTAGATCTTTCCTTATGTTCATCTAGCTAAGTAAAAAGAAAAGCATAAGATGAATATAGAATCATCCTTCTTACAACTCAGCTCAAATAATATGGTCTAAGATGAACGGAAACTGTGCGTAAACCAGTACCTTCTTGTGTTCATCGATTAAACCATTCCGATATTGCCTAAGATGGACCGGGACTGTGCGTGAACCCGTACTTTTTTACGTCCCATTGATAAAGCTAATACATCGATGCCTAAGGTGAACTGGGACTGTGCGTAAACCCGTACTTTTTTGTGTCTCATTGATAAAGCTGAAGCTAATAAGTACGAGTTTGAGCAAAGGTAGGAGTTAAAAAGTGATCGAAAATGCTTAATCCATAGTGTCTAGCTGAATTTGAGGAAGTTGAATCCCAAGGTCTTTGATCAATAGCCCCTCTTGCGGACTGCACTTAAAGAAATAGGTTTCGAATATGAGTTTCTTAAGAGTCCAACTAAGTGTTAGGGAATATTCGGTTTTCATGCTAGGCCTTGATGAAAGTAGAATGTGGTTCTTACAAAGGAATGAGGGTTCACTTGTGGATTACAGTTTTTCAGCTTGATAAGTTGTTTGTTTAAAGTAAGATGTTCCCATTGTCAGCAACCTCTATTCCTTCTTAGCTCTATGCATATTTGCTTGAGGGCAAGCAAAGACTAAATTTTAGGGAGTTGATGTGTCTGCATTTTACCACATTTTAGGGGCTGTATTTAGCATGTTCTGCATTCATACTTGCATTATTATCATTGTTTTAGGTCCTTTTAGGCATAATTTGCATACTTATCATTATGCATTGCATACATGCATAAAAGGTATTTTTAGGCACTTTTTGGAGTTTATCATGGAGAATTTCGGATTGCAAGAAGACCAATGAGGAATCGGCTGGCCTAAAGTTGAAGTTCAGGATGTGATCTAGAAGATTTGGCACTCGAGTCTGACACTCGAGCATGACACTCGACCATCACTTGGTCGAGTGGTTTTTCACACCAGAATATTGACTTTTTCGCCAGAGTTGACTTCTTGGGCCTCTTTGAGAAAAATGCCCATTAATACCCACTTATGCAAGCCCAATAATGTTTTAGTCTTTTTCCATTTTTTCTTTTCAAGGAATTTTCCATTTCTCTTTCTAGGAAATTTTCCTTTCTTCTCTTTTAGCAATTTTCCTTTCTTTACTTTCTAAGTAATTTTCCTTTTTACTTTAAGACTTAAAGATCTTTGTTGATCTGTAAATTGTAGTAGAATTTCCACTTTTAATAAAATATATCATATCATATTTTCCAGCAATTTTCGATCCTCTAAAAAAGCAATATCGAATTCTCTTCTTTAAGTTTATGCAATTGATTTTCGATTCTGATTTTATGCTTTACTTCATAAATTCTAAGTAAGTTAAATTAGGGTTCTTGAGGAGATGGTGAGATTAGGGGAAAACTTAGGGATTTTCATATTTGTTTATGTTTGATTAAGGTCTTAGATCTCTTTAATTTAAGTGTCCTTAATGCTTATTTCTTTCTGATCAATTAAAATCTGATTACTTGGCGAATCCCCCCCGAGAGGCGTTTGGGGAATCGCTTGAACATGCTTAGGTTAAGATAGCATCGTGTGGCTCAAGAGATAGATTGTTTAGGGTGTTATTAGGCTTTGTAAGGTCCATACTTAATGCCTCTTGAACTTCTAATCGTTAGCGAGAGTCAAGTCGGGTTGTTGTTCAGGAGAGGTCCCATTGCATGAGAATGAATGTGATTACTTTGTGATTCCTTGCTTAGAGGTCATCTAAATAGGTTGATAAACAAGTCTGGAACCCCTAGGAATACCCTAATCATTGATCCTTAACCTTGAGAACCCCTTTTCTCCATTGAATTTTCGTGAACTTTAATATTCTGTTTTTAGGTTAAAAATCGGTTTTACAATTACTCTGTTTTGCACTTTACTCTGTTTTACTACTACTATGTTTTTACGTTGTGTTTTTGCACTTTGTTTAAGTATTTTATTCACACCTAGACTAGATCACTACTTACTAAAACCGGATCTGGCTTAGATGAGGATAAGTAGATTGCATCTCGATTGCTAGTTACTCACCCAGTGGATTGACACCATACTCTATTGCAATTGATTACATAACAGTAGGTTATTTGAAAACACGCGAAAACCTTGTTATTAGAAGACTTTGTCCATTCGACATTTCCATTGTTGGTAGGCTTCCAGGTCAACTCTTCCGGCAAAGGTGGGCACAGTGAGCTTATAAGAGGGCCCGACTTGATTGGGACCCATGGGCCGGTGTTCGTCTCGGTGTGGTTGTCTCCGTCTCGGATAGTCTGGATCCTCTTCGGTGGAGTAATCCTCCACTTCGCCTTGGTCGGGTTGTTGTCCGTAGGAGACGGAACCCTCGGCTCGCGGTGTGGTGGCACTCGCGGGACGGCTGGCCGAGCAATCTCGAGGCGATTGATCCACTCGTCAATCTGTCCCAGTTGTGCTTGAATTTGCATGAGGACGACTCCGAGTTCAGGTGGAGGAGGCCGAACCATAGGTAGATCTTGAGCCACCATTGTACGGACGACAATGTACGGATTCCAGAAAATGTACGGACGGCGGCGGAAGGTCGCCGGAGAGATAGGTCCACCGGAGGGTCACCGGAGAGAAAAGGTGCGGGCGGTGGTTGTACGGGTCGCGGATCTCGTCTGATCGTCGTACTGTCGGCTTGTGCGTCCACCTGTACAAAGAAATCGCACGTGGTGAGAGCTAACAGATAAGATAGACCATATTAAATTTAAAACATTCGATATTTGCGTATTATTACATTTAAGTATGTAAATAGTGTTAGAATTTGAGAATAAAATATCAAGAATTCAAGACTCAAATGTAGAAAAAGAGAATAGAAAGAAAAGAGATTTCCATTGATTCGAAAATCATACAAAACATTCAATACATCTACAATGTTTTATAGGGAAGCATAAGAGAAAGAAGACACATTGAAGAACTAGCTGTTTCTAGCCGCTTGGGAAGAAGAGAGAGACGTGGTCCCGGTAAAGTGGTCCCAGGGTGAGAGTGACCCGGTGGTCCTTCTGAAGGCATCCCTTCCCTCCAAGGTCCCCACAAGTCTCAGGTGTCACTTTCGAACCTCGAGTCCTGAGAAAATATTTTCTTTGAGACATTCGGGGAGAATCTGCCCTGACAGTGTCAAGGGTCTGGGATCCCGCGCCCTTATCGATATTCTCGGGCACTTCACGTACGACACTCCGAGTCCTTTTGGTCCACGCGTTGTGACTCACATCCGTGATGTCCCGTGCCCCAATATCGAGCTCTCTGTGGAAACTTGCGCCCTGATGACTTGCTTTCCATGTTTTCATAAACTCCACCTCATTAAAAGTACCTTAGAGAGCAAAGCTCTTGGGACAAAACTCTTCTAAGGAAAAAAGAGTGTGTGATTTACGAGAGAGGGGACCTTTGATCAATCTTGGGGAAGGTCCACAAGTCCTAGTTTGGGATAAATATGATCACAAACTTTTATACTTGCGGCTTTGGTGAAAATATCCGCCAATTGGTCTTCACTCTTGGTGTAGCATGAGAGAGTTATTCCTTCTTCAATTTTCTCTCGGACCTTGTGGCAATCTATCTTGATGTGTTTTGTCCTCTCATGAAACACAGAGTTGGATGAAATATGGATTGCGGCTTGGTTATCACAATGCATAGTGATTGGTTTTGATGATACCATTTGGGCCATTGGATGTAAAGAGTGTATGATCCGATTCCGATTTATTGAAGCCACAATCTCGAAGAGTGAAGCTTAATTTATGATACCAAACCTGAGGAGATTGTTTAAGCCCATATATGGCTTTCCGGAGACGTAACACCCGCTTGGGGCTCATAATCCCTTAGAGACATGAAGGTGGATGCATGTACACTTCATCTTCAAGCTCTCTTTATAGAATGCATTCTTGACATCCATTTTTCACAATTCTTAATCTAAATTTGTAGCCAAGGAAAGAACCACTTTTACCGTGTGGAGTTTTGCAACGGATGCAAAGGTATCAGTGTAGTTTTGACCGTATGTACCTCTCGCAACCAATCGACATTTGTAGCATTCAATACCCACATCACTCTTGTATTTTGTAGTGAATATCCATCAAGTGACAGCCTTTTTCCCCGGTGGTAATTTTGCCTCATCCCAAGTGATGCGTCACACGGTCATGGAGGGGTTTGGCGGATGAACATGATGTCGGAAAGGGTACGGATGGTCGGTAAAGTCACGAAGAACAGAAAGATATCAAAAGAGGTTCGGTTAAGTTGCAAACCGAAACCTCTGAATGGGTTGTTGCGAATCAAAATGGAAAAGAGGGAAAGGTGGATGGATAGACAACACATGAGTGATGTCTCTACTCACGATATGGTCTGGCTTATCCACCGTGAGCCCGGTTCGACGTCGGCTAAGGTTTTCTAAGCGAGTCTCACGCAAAGAGAAGAAAGGAACTTGATTTTTATCAAAATGAGGCTAACCTCTTTACAATCGCATAAGGGGCCCTTTTATAGGCAAAGTTAAAAACCCTAAAACGTGGGTCAAAGAAACAAACGCGGGTCAAAGGATAAGGTTCCGTACAAAGACTAACAACTATAAAAATGAAAGGGGATAGAGATGGCCACGTCACTCGGAGGTGCGCGGCCATGCGCTAAGTGCCTTGGCCTCATTAAAACCTCCCTTGGGAAACCACTTGGGACAAAACCAAGGTGAGGAAAAAGAGTACCTAGTTTCCTTAACGGCTTAGGATCTTCACCTAGTGATGGTGAAGGCCGTTCGGATAACACCCTTCGGGTCGTGATTGGACAGGTCGTATGGCCGCGGGTCATGCGACTCTAGGAACTCGGCAGCGTACTTATTGCACTTGGTCTGTATGTTCCGGGCAGCCGTCTTGGATCTAATGGTAATCCCTGAGTTGATTATCGATACTTGAGTCGTGTTTTGTGTTCTGCAATTTGGTCCCTCGTCTATCTCGTGGTTCACATGCGTCCCGATAGGTCGGGACTCATCATCCCCTCCCTCTTGAAAATGTTCTGACCTCAAAACTTTATAGTCATCACCTACATCAAAAGGCACTAAGTCATCCACATTGAAAGAGGTTGAGGTCCGATACGTACCAGGGTGTTCGAGGCGGTAGGCGTTGTCGTTGATCGTCTCAATGACTTGAAAATGTCCGTCTCCCTTCAGGCTGAGCTTGTCCTTTCGATGCTGGGGAAAAAGTTCCGGCCTTAAGTCTAGCCAAACCCAATCGTCAGGTTTAAAGATCATCGCCTTGTGGTGCTTGTTGGCTTTGTGGACGTACTATTCGGTTCGCCTTTCCAAATTTTCTCGGACTTCGGCATGTAATGTTTTGATCAGCTCGGCTTTCATTTTTCCATCTTGGCATTCTATTTCGTTTGATGGTATAGGTAGTAGGTTCAAAGGGGGATTTCTTAGTAGCGGAGTGAACCGACTAATTATATGCGAATTCCATAAGTGGGAGTAACTCGAGCCAAGTCCCTTGGTTGCTCACGACGGTGGTTCGAATCATGGCTCCAACGGTTTGGTTCAAGACCTCCGTCTGGCCATCGGTCTGTGGGTGGCACGTGGTCGAGTACAGCAGCTTAGTCCCCATCTTCCTCCATAGGGTCTGCCAAAAATGCCCGAGAAATTTCGGGTCGCGGTCCGATACTATGCTGCGGGGCAGTCCGTGCAACCTCACCATTTCTCGAAAAAAGAGGTTGGCTAGGGCCGTGACATCTCTAATCTTGTTGCACGGTATGAAGTGTGCCATCTTTGAGGACCTGTGGGGCCGCTGTATGGATTTGGCGGTTCGATAAGTGATACAGCGTCCCACAAATTTTTCTACCATACACTTCATCTTGGGCTAGTAGAAATGTTCCTTAAGTACTTTTAGAGTCTTAGTGACTTTGAAATGACCGGTTAAGCCGCCTCCATGGGCTTCTTGTAATAAGAGTGTTCGGATCGAGCCGGCGGATATACACAACCGCGGGTCATACGACTCTAGGAACTCGGCAGCGTACTTATTGCACTTGGTCTGTATGTTTCAGGCAGCCGTCTTGGATCTAGTGGTTATCCCTGGGTCGATGATCGGTACTTGGGTCATGTTTCGTGTTCTCCAACTTGGCATTTCGTCTGTCCCGTGGTCTGCATGTGTCTTGATAGGTTGGGACTCATCACCAAGTGTGGTTCTTTTCCATCGCATTGCGTTCATCCATGATTGCATCTCTCCAATCCTCACAATTTTTAGCCTCTTCATAGCTTTTTGGAATGTGTCCAAGTTCAAATTTGCCAAGAAACACCTTATGATTATGAGGGACAAGGTCAAGAGAACAAACATTTTGAGTTGAATGTGCTACGTCATGGTTATTGTAGCAAAAACATGTTTTGATCCAATTAGAGTGATTTTTCCGCGGATGTGTACTTCGTCTTACAGGATTTGCCTCATTTTCACGTTGGTTTGACTCCTCTGGTACCTCCGGGGAAGTTGTGGGATTATCTTGTTGGGATTCCTCATCTTCATCGATTAGTGTATTAGATATCGTTTCATTTGTCCCATTTTCTTCCCAGGGTTGGAGTATTTTTGTGGGATTGTATTTAATTCCACCAATGTTTAGAAGAAGTGTGCGGAGACTCTCATTTTGATCTTGTGTCGTGCTGGTGAGGTCTTTAAGTTTATCCCAATTGGACTTGTCAAAATAACCCTTGTCTTCTAAAAATTTTACATCCCGGGAGACATATAATCGTTGATTTGTTGGGTCAAAGCACTTGTATCCCTTTTGTGTTGTTGAGTATCCAAAGAACATACACTTTGTCTCTTGGCATCAAGTTTATGACGTTGTTCTCCTGGAATCAAAACAAAACACACACATCCAAATACTCTCAAATGTTCAATGAATGGTTTTAAGCCATTATGTACCTTGGTAAGGAGTCAGTTAATGAGGTAGCATGCCATCAAGACAACATCTCCCCAATATCTCTTAGATACCTTCATATGGTACATCATGGCTCTTACGGTTTCCATGAGATGTTGATTCTTCTTTTCCGCCACACCATTTTGTTGTGGAATGTGTGGGCAACTTGTTTGGTGAATTATTCCATATTTGTTCAAGTGATCTTTAAACTTGGTTCTTGTATATTCACCGCCATTTTCCTATCTTAGTACCTTTATTTTGGAATTAAATCGGTTAGTAGTTTTGAAATCTGATGAAGGGATCAAAAACTTGGTCCTTAAAGGCCATCTAGAGTGGGGATGACCCAATCTTGCATAGCAAACCGAATTAAAACATGAACCAATATTAAAGTCTAAATTGCTAACGGAAACATAGTTGGAACCGATATTTCTTCTAGGACATATAACCCATCTTTGGTATTTCCTCCTCCAAGTGTTTCTCCACTCTCAATATCTTGAAATTGTACATGGTTAGGACCAAATATCACATAGTAATTTAAGTCGAATGTGTTTTCTTAACCGAAAAAAGATTAGAGGTAAATTTTGACATGTAAAAGGCTTTTTGTACTCTTATCAAATAGTTTCAACTCTCCTATTCCTTTGATTGATACTTTCTCACAACTAGCCATAATAACATTTCCTATGGTTGGTTTTACATTCTTAATCAACCTAGGATTACTTATCATGTGATGGGGTGCACCATAATCAATTATTAAGGAATTTGAGGGAGTTTGAGAAAAATTAGAGATGATTCCTTTAGGTTGGCAATGGCTTTGATGATTTCATCAAGATCTGACCTTCTCAAATGTTTCCGCCGGTTCCTCCTCTAATCCTTCTTGAGCCATATTTTCCTTTTGCTCCTTCCATTTGTTTGGTTTTAAATGATGATTGAAAATCCAACATTTATCCTTTGTATGTCATTTCTTCTTGCAATGCTCACACACCATACTCCTTTTATCTTCATTTTTGAGTGTCATCTTATGGGCGGTGATTAATTCCTTCTTGCCACTAATTAGGCTGATATTTCCTTGCTCTCTTTGTACTTGAGAACATACTTCATCCACTGTTGGAAGCTTCTTCTCACTTAGGATGGATTTGACAAGATCATTGTAGCACGTATTCAAACCTCCAAGTAGACCAAAGACTTTATCTTGTTCACACCTTTCATTTTGAATAAGAGGATCCATAGTATCTGGCCTTAACATCTCAAGTTCCGCCCAAAGAACCCTTACCTTCCAAAAATAGTCTTCAAACTCCATATCTTCTTGCCTTAGGGTGTTAAGAGCTCTCTTGATTTCATAGACCCTAGTGAGATTAGAGACATTTGCATAGACCCTCTTGAGAGTATCCCATAGTTCTTTGGCGGTTTCACAAAATAAGTATGATTCAAGGAGATGAGGATCTAGTGAGGTGGTTATGATAGCCATCAACGTTTGGTCTTCTTGGAACCATTTGTCACTGTCGGCAACCACCACATCGAAGAAGCTCTCCTTTCCTTTTCCTTTGTCGGCTGCATTTGGGGGGTTTTTCTTGTGGAGGCTCAACATAGTTCCACAGTCTACGGCTGCACAAGATCATCCTTGCAGTCCTTGACCATAGCATGTAGTTCGGCCCCTTAAGAGTTACCGATATGCAAGCTCTTTTGTTGGAATCCATGGAGGTTTTAGCGATTTTGAGAAAAAGAGATTCTGAAAAAGAGAAGAGAATTTGAGAACCATATTTAAGAGAGAATCAAGATCTTTGTTGCTTTGATACCATGTAAGAATTTGAGAATAAAATATCAAGAATTCATGACTCAAATGTTGAGAAAGAGAATAGAAACAAAAGAGATCTCCATTGGTTCAAAACACATACAAAACATTCAATACATCTACAAAGTTTTATCGGGAAGCATAAGAGAAGGAAGACACATTGAAGAGCTAGCCGTTTCTAGCTGTTTGGGAAGAAGAGAGAGAGACGTGGTCCCGGGTGGGTGGTCCCGGGAAAGTGGTCTCAGGGTGAGAGTGACCCGGTGGTCCTTCTAAAGGTTTCTCTTCCCTCCAACGGTTTCATGACTTCACCAAGGGCCCACATTGGTCAAAGACGAAGTCCGTAGTCCCCACAAGCCTCAGTAGTCACTTTTGTACCTCGAGTCCCGAGAAAATATCTTCTTCGGGACGTTTGGGGAGAATTTGTCCTGACAGTGTCAAGGGTTGGGGATCCCGCGCCCTCATCGATATTCTCGGGCACTTCACGTACGACATTCCAAAGCCTTTCGGTCCACGCTTCACATCCGTGATGTCCTGCGCCCCGATACCGAGCTCTCCATGGAAACTTGAGCCCCGGATAACTTGCGCTCCATATTTTCTTGCATCACACGCTATCATTTTTTCCTTTTTTATTTTATTTGATCAATAAATAGTATTTTGAATACTATTATGGGCCATAATGTTATTCATATATTTTATACACTAAGAACCAAATATTTGTCATTTTGTTAAGTGGTTAACGAAAATAAAAGTTGGAATCGAAATACTGAATGAAACTGAACTAAATAGATATTATGGTTTAGTTCCAGTATCTGATTACGACTGTTTGGTTTTTGAATTACAATATTCATATAACTTTGTTTTTTTAAAATTTAAATAGGGTTTTAACCTAGAATCTAATTAACTAAATAAGAACCAAAACTAATTAGTATTAAAAAAGTTTGGTTGTTTTTGGTTGTAAGTAATCATTTTTCTTTAAATGTCTATAATTAAGTATACTTATTTTAATTGTCTCACATGATATTATTAAAAACTTAGGGTTGAGTTGGATTATAAATCAAATATTGTCTACGAAAAAACTAAATCTAGATCGAAATCTAGACTCAGTTTCTACTTAAAACATTTTCTGCCATGTTCTAAAAAGTAATAGTATAACATTCCAATCTTAAAAAATTATAATAATACATGCGAAAAATTTAAAAGACTCGATTTGACCACATGTATCATCAAAATATACTTATGTTTTTGATCAAACATTATAAAATTTTTTTACACTTAATCGTGCAGTTAGCTGAGCAAATTTAGGAGTGAATTCCCAGAAAGTGATACTTATAACCGTGTGCAGTTATTTTCTCACATTCACACATTTTAATCTTCAATCTAGTCTGAGTTCTTTATTTTACACCTAAATAAGCATTTCTATAATCCTACATGTATGAAACGGATTCCCCTCAATAAAATAATGTGAACTCAAAAGACTTTTTTCTGTAAGCTTTTTCTTTTATCAACAAATTGTAAAATATTTAGTGTAGATTTGTGAAAGTTTATAAAATTTAAAACAGAAAGCAATGTTATTCGGTTGTCTAGCACTCTGGCTAGTATTAGAATTTATTGAATAATCCGCTCATTAACTCTGCAGGAAATCGAGTGATCTGCCAAAGATATAACGACAAAATTAAATTCCAAGGAAGGTAGCTTCATACAACGTAGGCGACAAGTTCTTCAGAAGAGCCCTGAGGAAACTCTCAGTTCAACAGTACAAAAATTTATATAAGAAAATATCTTCATGATACCCTTAAATAGTAATTTACTTATTCATAGTACTACCAACTACGGATATTTGTCAATTGTGGAAATTTGAAAAGGGGTAATTACGAGAGTTCTTTGAAAACTTTTTGGTCCATTAAACCCTTTCGTTAATGAGTCTGACCTCAACTAAAAATAATACCACGACTATTTATATAATTTGCTAAAGAGATCACCTGAAAGTAAGAAGTAAATGGTATTAAAACTTAAAACCAAAAAAGAAGAAGTAATTGGTAAATGGGTAGGTTATAAGTTTAGACATACAATATAACTTCTTCAAATTAATATAAACAAAATTTTTTTATGAAATATTAATTTATACTTTTAAATTAAATTTTTGGTTCAATTAATATATCGATAAATTAATTATTTTTTATAAATTAATAAAAATATATTATTTTAATATAGTTTCAATATTGTTAATTTATAGAAATTTAAGTGTATATATATACATATAACATCTTAGTAGCAGAGTAAAAACCCTAACTAATTTGGCATCTGGAGGTTCTTTATGGGTGGGTTGGCACCAAGAACATATTCTCAAGGGGAAAAGCTTTTGGGCTATAAACAGCAGGGCTCAAGATTCGTGGACCTGGAAAGCTCTTTTGAATCTTAGACTGTTAATCTGGCCATACGTATGTCAAGTTAGAAATGGAAGTGAGGCCAAATTTTGGTATGATAATTGGACTTCACTTGGGCCCCTAGTTCATGATATAGGGGAAAACGGGCGAGCTTTGACAGAATTTCCTCTTACAACTACTGTAAGGGATGCTTCTTCATCACAGGGATCGATACTTCGCCCTCCCATGTCTGAGTCTACGATGGAGCTTTACGCTCATCTCCCAAGCCTCAGCAACCCGATTGATTCACATCACAATGATTCCTTCAGACTAATAAAGGCTTTAATTGAAAGAACACAATAAAAATTTGTAAAGACTACTCTTTTTATTAACTTTGGAAACTTACTCAAAACCAAATACTCTCAAATTTTTTAATAGGATGTAACAAATCTACACCTCTATTTATAGATAAAACTAATTCCTAAATCCTTTAGGAATACATATACATTTAGATAACTCTTAAACTATAACAACTTAGTCTTATCTATACATATAGATTCAGCCTCACATGAAGACAAAGCAACTATCTCTTTTTTTTGTGAACACCATGATATAGGACAATCGTTGTAGTAAAAGATATGTCAGGTTGTACTTTTTTCATCATCGATATCCACATTGTAACTACTATCACAATAACCTTCCAAACCTTTGCTTCCTTTTTCAAACAGAAGACCGAAAGTAAGAGTCCCTTTAAGATACCTTAATACTTGCTTCAAGGCTGCACCATGTGATTCTTTAGGATCTTGCATATATCTACTAAGTATACAAACCGAATATGACAAGTCGGGTCGTGTGTGAATAAAGTATCGAAGAAATCCAATAATTTTCCTATACTTTTTTGCTTCAATACTCTTTTCTTCTTGTGACTTAGAAAGCTTTAGACCTAAGTTCATCGGAATTTGACAAGCATTACATTCATCGATTTGTGCTTCTTCAAGAATCTTCTTTGCATATCTCTCTTGTTTCAAAACAATTCGATCCTTCTCTTGTAATACTTCTATTCCTAGATAATAAGTCAACTTCCCAAGATTACTCATCTCAAACTTCGTTGACATATCTCTTTTGAACTCATAAATCAATTTACTACTTGAACTTGTAACGAGAAGATCATCAACATAGACCGCCACGAGTAAGAGTTGATTCTTAGCTATCTTGCGGTATAAAGAAGTCTCCTTCATACATCTCTCAAAGTGTAACTCTTTCAAGATCTTATTCATCTTATTATTCCATGCTCTTGGTGCTTGTTTCAAACCATAGAGTGTCTTGCTAAGCTTGTAGACTTTGCTTTCCTTTCCTTTTAAAACAAATCCTTCCGATTGTGATACATATACTTCCTCTTTTAACTCACCATGAAGGAAAGCTGTTTTCACATCTAAATGATGAATTTCCCAATTGTTTGAAGCTGCAAGAGCAATCAAAAATCTCACGGTTTCGATCCTAGCAACTGGTGCAAAGACTTCTTCATAATCGATCCCATACTTTTGAACATATCCCTTTGCAACTAACCGAGCTTTGTACCTGTTTATGCTTCCATTAGAGTTTCTCTTGATCTTAAAAATCCACTTCAAACCAATTGGTTTAACTCTTAAAGGAAGATCTACAAGTGTCCATGTTTTGTTCTTCTCAATAAAGAAATCTCGGCTTTACATGCTTCTATCCAAACTTTCTCTTGTTTTGCATATTCGAACCTTGAAGGTTCTTCGTCTAACGCAAGGAGAAGCCTTTCTCCTTCCTTTTCAGCTAGCAAAACATAGTCTTCAAGATAGCTTGGTTTGTTTTTGACTCTCGTGAAACTTCTTAGCTCCTCACTCTCTTGTTCGAGATTCTCGTCTATGAACCCTTCATCATTGTTATCATTGATTTCTTCATCATCAATCTCTTCCTCCTTAACAATGATGTTGTCATCTTCTAGTGTATTAGTTTTAATACCTCCAAACACTAATCAGATCTGAACTCACTTCATGATATTGCCCCTTCCAATTCCAACTCTTGTATTCATCATAAAATACATCTCTACTAACAACAATTTTTTGGTTTCTCGGATCAAACAATCTATAAGCCTTTGAGTCATGTTCTATGCCAAGATGTACCAAAGTTCGTGTCCTATCATCAAGCTTCTTAAGGTGGGAGGCATCAACTTTTGCATAACCTAAACATCCAAACACTCGAATGTGTCAAATATTAGGTTTTCTACCTTTGAATGCTACATACTGTGTTTGATCCTTAAGAGCTCGTGTTGCCACTATATTGATGAGATAAGTGGCATGCCTTACTGCTTCTCCCTATAAGTAGTTTGGCAAACTCATATGTTTTAGTAAGTTTCGAGTCATCTCCATCATGGTCCAGTTTCTCCTTTCAACAATACCGTTTTGTTGTGGAGAGTATGGTGCGGTAAGATGTCTTCTAACACCATGGTTTTTACAAAACATTGAGAATTCTTGAGAAGTAAATTCCCCCCCTCTATCAGTTCGGAAAGTTTTGATTGCAACATCTACTTCTTGCTCAACATCGACTTTGAATTCCCGAAATTACTCAAATGCTTAACTTTTTTCCTTTAAAAGAAAAACCCACATATATCGTGTATAATCATCAATAAGAATAAACATGTACCTGTTCTTTGCAGGTGTTGGTGGTGAGATTGGTCCACATAAGTCTCCATGGATTAGCTCAAGCCTTTGTGTTGCTCGGAAAGCACTAGTTTTCGGAAAGCTAGTTCTTGTTTGTTTCCCAAGTATGCAAGTAGAACAAGTCTTACTTTCATCTTTAATCTCTGGTAATCCTTTGACTAATCCTTTCTTTCTCATAAGCTTCAAAGTCTTGATTCCTATGTGACCAAATCTCGCATGCCACTTTGTAGTTTCACTAAGTTTTTCGACTTGTAAACACCTAATTGTCATGGCTTCTAAACATACCTAATACAACCTGTTTTCCGACCTCAAAGCCTTTATCATTACACTTCCTTCTTTGTCAAACAAATATAGGTATTCTCCCTTCATTCTTACCTCACAACCAGATTCCGTATCTTGTGCAAGACTAATAATATTGCTCTTTAAATCTGGTATATAGTAGACATTATTCAAGACTTTTTGTTTCCCACCTTTGCTTTGAAACAAAATCGAACCCTTTCCTTTAATGTCCACTTGTGAATCATCTCCAAATCTAACTTTTCCTGTGATCTTCTCATCAAGTTTGTAGAAGTAATCTTTGAGTCCCGTCATGTGATTACTTGCACCATTTTCCAAATACCAAATCTTATTTTCGAAAGATTTCTCGTATTTTCTCGGTTCTACATTCTTCTCATTAAGAAGTACCACCTCATGCACACACAATTCTTCTTCCTCTTGTGTTTCATCTCTACTTTCTTCATCATCTTCATAGGCCTCATGAAGCTTGAGAAGTCTGTCCGGACACTTCGAAGCAAAGTGACCCTTCTTATCGCATCTATAACATATCACTTGTGACATATCTCTCTTTTCATTACTCCCACGGCCTCTTCCTTTTCCACGTCCACCACCTCTTCCTCATCCACTATTCTTTCCTCTTCCATACCCTTCCTCATTCGTATATAGTAGCTTGTTTTGATCATCATGTTCCTCTATATCACAAACTCTCTCTTCAAAAGCTTTCATCCTCCCAACAATTTCTTCGAAATTTGTTGTGTTTAGGTCAAGAAATTGTTCTATTGCTGCAATGATATGAATGAACTTATTTCTATGTAGACTATTCATGAATTTCTTGACTAGTTTTACCTCAGGTATGCTTTCTCCAAGAATTGTTGCCTTCGTTGAAATCTCTGAGAGTTTACCCACACAGTTATCGATCGTATCTCCTTCCCTCATCTTCATGCGATCGAATTCTGACATTAGGGTTTGTAGACGTGCCTCTTTTACTCGTTCCGCACCTACATATCGAGATTTAATTGCATCCCATACTTCCTTAGAAGTATTTAGATCTCCTACTTGTGATATAAGATTCTCGGGTATGCTTTGGAATAGAAGAATCTTTGCCAAAACATCTTTATCACCTCCAGCTTCTCCTTTTTCGACAACATCCCAAGCTTTATGGAACATAGGAGTAAGCTTCATCCTCATTGACCATACATTGTAATTTGTAGCATTAAGCATCAGAAGTTGTATTGATAATGAACTCGTTTCTTTTCGCTTTTCTACCGTGATTAGTTGTTTATCTCCCATGGTTCTCACACGACAAAGATCAAGCTCTCCTTATCGTTTTGTTCTTCTTGATTCTCTTGTAAACCTTAGCTCTGATACCAATTAAAGGCTTGAATCGAAAGAACACAATAGAAATTTGTAAAGACTACTCAATTTATTAATTTTGGATACTTACTCAAAACCAAAGACTCTCAAATTTCTTAATAGGATGTAACAACTCTACACCTCTATTTATAGATAAAACTAATTCTTAAATCCTTTAGAAATACATATAGATTTAGATAACTCATAAACTATAACAACTTAGTCTTATCTATTCATTAGCTTGCTCTTCAAGCTTCTTCTTTCAAGCTTATCTCAACAACTAATGGTAAAAGGGAAAACATATTCCACCTTCAGCTCTTCGTTGCTATGGGATCTCCATCGCATCAAACAACCACTCAAGCATTGGTCAACTACAATCTGGTTCAAAGGATGTTGCCCAAGACAAGCTTTCACTATGTGGATTACACACCTAGATACGCTACCTCTGCGAGAGAGATTAGTCTCATGGGGAATGAACATTCCAAAAGAGTGTTGCATGTGTGATGTTTTTGCAGAGGGAACAGAGAGCATTATTGAAGCCTCAACTCAAGAAGAGCCCAACTGCTCTAAACTAACTTCATCTCAGCCCAAGACTTCAGCCTATACAGCCCACCAACAAAGCAAACATCACTCTCATTCTCTGCACAAAACTGCAACATAGTACTGCAGAAACTACCTCTGCAACAGCAGCTTTTGCAGAGATAAAACAAAGGCATTACGACATCATAACTCAACCATAGTTGTCATGTTTATGTGTCTAGTTAAGAGGTCTTTCAGTTGTATAAATAGCTGTCTTGGTTATTGTAAAACAAGCAAGTCAAAAAACGTATTACAACTTAAGAAACTTCATCTTCAAACTCTTTTCTTCTCTGTTTTCTTACAAGTTCTTGCTCAAATCTCTTTTTATTTACATGGTATCAGAGCTGTCAATACCTTAACAGGTCAATGGCAAATCAAAATGAAACTTATCCTCTTCCAAGTAATGTTCATGTCTCTAGTTCTGTGAATATCAAACTCACGGACCAAAATTATCTTCTGTGGAAACCACAAATTGAATCACTTCTTTCCAGCCAAAAACTCTTAGGTTTTGTAAACGGGAGAACACCAGCTCCACCTCTTACTGTCACGGTAAGGAATGGAGAAGCTGACACAGAGATAAGTAATCCTTTGTATGAAGCATGGGAGTGTACTGATCATCTTGTGCGGTCTTGGTTATTTGGCTCTATCTCAGAAGATGTTCTGGGATTCGTTGTTGGTTTGTCTACCTCCCAAGAAATCTGGGAATTTCTAGCAGAGCATCTAAATAGAAGCTCCTTAGCTCGTGTGTTTGAGCTCCAAAGAAACCTTCAGCTTATCAGCAAGAAAGGCAAGTCATTCTCAGAGTATTGCAGAGCCTTCAGGACAATATGTGATCAACTCAGATCTATAGGTCAGCCAGTAAACGAAGCTATGCAAATCTTTAACTTTCTAAATGGGTTGGGAAGAGAATATGATCCCATCTATACTGTTATCCAGCACTCGTTAAATCGTCTTCCTAGGCCATCTCTTTCTGATGTGATGGCAGAAGCTGCAGCCTTTGATGCCAGACTTCAGTCTCATGAAGAGTCTAAATCTGTTACTCCTCATCTAGCTTTCCAGTTACAACAACAACAATGGAGTAACAGACCTCAACAGATGATATCTTCTGGAAACAATAGAGGCAGAAGCAGTTACTCCAACAACACTCAAACAAATCAAGGTGGATCTAATAGAGGACGTGGAAACAGCTATTCCTCTAGAGGTCGAGGATTTCCTCAACAAGTAAGTTCTTCAGACCACAATTCTCAGAATATTAATTCAAGACCAATCTGTCAAATTTGTGGCAGAACTGGTCACTCAGCCTTAAGATGTTGGTACCGTTTTGACAACAACTATCAAGAAGAATCTGTACCCCAAGCCTTTGCTGCTCTCCAAACAAGTGACACATCTGGACAAGAGTGGCTTCCTGATTCTGGAGCTACTTCTCATATCACCAACAGGACAAATAATCTGACAACTTCAGTGGCTTACAATGGAGCCGAAAGTTTGATGGTTGCAGATGGAAATCAGCTGCCTATCACACATGTTGGGTCAACAAATCTTGCAGTTTCAACAGGTAACTTACCTTTGAATGAAGTCTTAGTTTGCCCAACTGTTCAAAAGTCTCTCCTATCTGTATCAAAATTGTGTGAAGATTACCCATGTGGTGTGTTCTTTGATGCCAATAAGGTCTACATTCTGGATCTGGAAACACAGAAGGTTCTAACAAAGGGACCAAGACGTGATGGGCTATATGTGTTGGAGAATCAGAATTATAAAAGCTTTTACTCATCAAGACAGAAGACCACAAACAATGCTATATGGCATCATCGTTTAGGACATGCCAGTGATTCTGTTCTTCAACATCTGCACAAAGCAAAGTCAATATCTATAAATAAGAATACTGTAATCTCTATTTGTGAGTCGTGTCAGCAAGGGAAAAGTAGCAGTCTCCCTTTCTCAGTTTCTGAATCTATGTCTATAGAACCTCTGTCTAAGGTTCATTGTGATCTTTGGGGACCTTCTCCCACAATCTCAGTGCAAGGATTTAAACATTATGTGGTGTTTATTGATGATTTCTCCCGGTTTAGTTGGATTTATCCTCTCAAGCTCAAGTCTGATTTCTTTGCTGTCTTTAAAATGTTTCAAAGATATGTTGAGAACCAATTCGACAAGAAAATCAAAGTATTTCAAAGTGATGGTGGTGGTGAATTTGTGAGTCAAGTGTTCAAGTCTCATATATCATTACATGGCATCAAACATCAAATTTCTTGTCCACACACGCCTCAGCAAAATGGCATATCTGAAAGAAAACACAGACATATTACTGAGCTCAGTTTGGCGATGATGTTTCACAGTAAAGTTCCTTTAAATTTTTGGGTGGAAAGCTTCTACACAGCCAATTTCCTCATTAATATTCTCCGATCAGCAGTTCTGGATTTCAAAACACCACATCAGTTACTCTTTAAAACAGAACCTGAGTACAATGCTCTGAGAGTGTTTGGTAGTGCCTGTTATCCCTGCCTTCGACCCTATAGTACAAATAAATTTGAACCTAGATCTCTTCAGTGTGTCTTCCTGGGGTATAATGCGTCATACAAAGGATACAGATGCTTATATCCTCCAACAGGAAGAGTCTTTATCACTCGCAGTGCTATCTTTGATGAACAGGTTTTTCCCTTTGCTGACAAATATCAACACTTGACTGTGAAGTATACCACTCCCTTGCTGAAAGCCTGGCAGTCAGCTGACATTACTCTGGTTCCTCGAAGCAATGATAACATTCAAACAGCACCACAACATCACTTGACACCTGCAAGTATATCTCAGTCTTCAGGAATCAATGAGTCTCATGAAGTTCCTGTCTTAGAAGATCAACAAAATTCTGTAATAGATGCTACTGATAACAGTAATCAAGAAGCATCTGCAGCCTCACCTCAGTTTGGTTTTATAGAAACTCCAGGCTGCAATGACTCTGTCCAAATATCACCTACTGGTTCTCATCTGACTGCACAGTCTCCTGCAGACACAACACAAAATGAGGGTCAAGATCAGTCTGTGAATCATCATCCCATGATCACTCGAGGAAAGTCTGGAATAGTTAAGCCAAATTCCAGATACTTGCTGTTAACCACCAAGTATACAGAGCCCAAAACTGTGTCAGAAGCACTTAAAGATACAGGTTGGACTGCTGCAATGAGTGAGGAAATGGAGGTTCAACATGACAATGATACTTGGCATCTGGTTCCATCTGCAACAAATATGAATATCCTGGGCTGTAAGTGGGTTTTCAGAGTAAAATTGAAGCCAGATGGGTCTATTGACAAATACAAAGCACGGTTAGTTGCCAAAGGGTTCAAACAAGAAGAGGGTATAGACTATTTGGAAACATACAGTCCTGTTGTCAGGACAGCTACCATTCGAGTTGTTTTGGGCATAGCAACATCAAGAGGCTGGCCAATCACCCAGTTAGATGTGAAAAGTGCTTTTCTTCATGGAGACATACATGAAGACATCTACATGCATCAACCTGCTGGATTCATTGATAAAGATTATCCCTCACATGTCTGTAAGCTCAATAAAGCCCTCTACGGATTGAAGCAGGCTCCCAGAGCTTGGTTTGATAAATTTAGCTCATTCTTGCTTGAATATGGGTTCAAATGTAGTACAGCTGACCCTTCTCTCTTCACATATCATCACAATGAGCACACATTGCTGCTGCTATTGTATGTAGATGATATTATTCTAACAGGAAGTAATTCAAATCTTCTGGACCACTTGATAACAACTCTCAATACACAGTTTGCTATGAAGGATCTTGGTTCAGTACACTACTTTCTTGGTATACAAATTGAACACACTGAGACTGGGTTATTCATTCATCAAGAGAGATATGCAACAGACATTCTGGCCCAAGCAGGAATGAGTAATTGTAATTCCATGCCTACTCCTCTGCCACAAAGACTTAATGAATCCAGCACCAGTGAAGAGCTCTTCCCTGATCCCTCGTACTTCAGAAGTTTAGCTAGAAATTGCAGTATCTAACAATCACAAGACCAGACCTGCAATTTGCAGTCAATCTGATTTGTCAACGAATGCATCAACCTACAATGTATGATTATGCTCTCTTGAAACGAACCTTGAGGTATCTCTGTGGAACAGTTTCAATGGGTTTACACCTATCTAAATCGTCCTATCTCACAACAACTGCCTACTGTGATAGTGACTGGGCAGGTTGTAAAGAAACTAGAAGATCTACTGCAGGGTTCTGCACTTTTGTTGGTCCTAACATAGTCTCATGGAGTGCCAAACGTCAACCAACTGTCTCAAGATCCTCAACAGAGGCAGAGTACAGGGCCCTCTCTGAAACTGCGGCTGAGTTAACCTGGTTGTCTTCTCTTCTGCGAGATTTACATATACCACAGTCAGGACCTGCAACGCTACATTGTGACAATCTCTCTGCAGTGCATCTAAGTATAAATCCAACGCTTCACACAAGGTCTAAGTATTTTGAACTTGATTGGCATTACATTCGTGAAAGAGTAGCACTTGGATTCATTGAGACAAGACACATTCCTGCTGAACTTCAGCTTGCTGATATCTTTACAAAGTCGTTACCCAAAACTGACTTCATCCGTCTTCGACACAAACTTTGTGTTGGACTCCCCTCCACCACAAGTTTGAGGGGGAGTATTGAAGCCTCAACTCAAGAAGAGCCCAACTGCTCTAAACTAACTTCATCTCAGCCCAAGACTTCAGCCTATACAGCCCACCAACAAAGCAAACATCACTCTCATTCTCTGCACAAAACTGCAACATATTACTGCAGAAACTACCTCTGCAACAGCAGCTTTTGCAGAGATAAAACAAAGGCATTACGACATCATAACTCAACCATAGTTGTCCTGTTTATGTGTCTAGTTAAGAGGTCTTTCAGTTGTATAAATAGCTGTCTTGGTTATTGTAAAACAAGCAAGTCAAAAAACGTATTACAACTTAAGAAACTTCATCTTCAAATTCTTTTCTTCTCTGTTTTCTTACAAGTTCTTGCTCAAATCTCTTTTTATTTACAAGCATCTCTTCCTGAGATGTGAATTCAGTGTGATTATTTGGAAGTGGGCCTTGCAGAGATTGGGCCTGCCGATTTGGACTTTCAATTCTTGGAATGCAATGATTCAGTAATCTGCTTACTCAGCCCCATCAGCTCCAGCGTTGGTGAAAAAGTTGGTGTCACAAGCTATCATATATTTCCTGTGGCGTGAGAGAAATGACCGATATCATAACCTGCAAATTTTGACTCATGAGATCATCTGTAGGAGGATTGACAGATTTATTAGAGACTCCATTTTGGATAAGGAAAACACAAGAAGTTTTTCCCCTGAATAGGATTATCTTGCTAGATCTTAGATCATAGTTTTTGTAACTCTTTCTGCGTTTTATCTTTTGTTGGGCAGGAGAATATTTTGCTTGTAAAGTAAACTCTTCATATATGAAATTCACATCGATATAAAGAAAACCCTAACATATATGTTTTTAGGGCTGTTGTATAATTGTTTTGTATGAGCATTAAAATCTAACGAAATCAAAATCGAAAGACATGAACACAATAAGTATGAACTACATGCGCGGTCCGAGATCAATTCTCAAGTCATCTTTTGGATAATATTTCTTATGACCTGATATTTCAAATCAAATTCTGAAAAGAATCTATCTTTTTGACTAGGATTGCTTAGGTTTGTAACCTAATGATATTAACATACTAATACTTGACAAAAAAAAAGTCCACGTGACATTAGTCAGTCGGTTATAAATTTGTTTAGATGATCTGACACTAGTTTTAAGTTAGGGGATTTTAGTTGTTTCAAATCTAATTCTTTACCATGATATATATATATATATATATATATATATATATATATATATATATATATATATTTGTTAACATTGAGCCACAAGTGACCGGCCCATTAGCCAAATTCTTGCAAATGCAAGCGACGGGACTCGATCCCAGGATGTGCAAGTGCGCATGTCTTTTGTGGACTTACCACATGCCACTAGGTTAAATGCCACTTGCTACCATGATATATTTAGTTCAAGCGAGTTTTCATATCTGTAAGTAGGATATGTCTACTTGTCCGAATTATTCTGGATCCCTAAAAAAGTGTATATTACTATGCATTATACTTCTTTTTTGTATCTGCTTATTTTCTGAAAATGCATTATACGCTTGTTCTTGAGCTAAAAATGCAATTGGTAGTTGAAAGTATGTAGCCAAAAGTAGTTACGGTTTTCTTCTGTATATTAGCGATCGAAATAACAGTATATAACATGATCGCATGCATTCGTGTCAGCAATATATATATATATATATATATTATATAGAGATCAGAGAGAGAAGCATTTGTGTGCAGAGGAAAACCCACGCGTTAAGAAGAGAGGAGACAATTCTGGCATCAACTTTAATGTCGTATCGTTGCATGTAACCTACCTTCCTAGCTTTGCCTCTTCTTTTTTGCCTTCCATCTTATTTTGACTCATTTTATTTTCATCTCAAACTATTATGTTGTACTATTTCCGTCAACCTCACATTTACCGTTTCTATTTTTGATAATAACTTATTTATTAAATCTTTATTTGGATATTATATTTAATAAGTTATTAAAGATATTAGTCGTATATATATAAAAGGAATTTTGAAACCGAAAAGTTTAATGAATAATTTTTATCAATTTTTTTAATTGAATAATAACTAAAATAAGTTATATTTTGTTCAAATAGGATCCACATATGCTCGATTACAATTAAAAATTCTGTGGCTATATGAATTTTTTTGACTAGTTACAAACTGTTACTGTGTAAAATCACTTAGATTATTAATCTGATTTCTGTGAATTAAGAATTTAGATACAAGAAATCGATAATTCGACTGAAAATGTACTATGGAATTGATGAGATAGCAAGTGAATCAAACCGAAAGACGTCAAACCAGACTCACGTACCGAACCGCAATTATATGTGATCGGTTTGCTTTGTTTAATTGTGTGATTTGTTATTTAGTTTAATATTCGTTTCTGTTGTTATAAAGAGAAGTGGACTTCTCACGTTTACTCTTTTGTAGGAGTCACTAACTCCACTTTGCTTCAGTTGTTTTGTTTCATTGTATTTGCTATTTAAGAAATGGGAAATGCCAAAAATAGGCAATAATAAATTGCCAAAAAGAAAAGTCACTTCTTCGTACTTGTTACCAGTTGTTACTTGTTACTCTGTTCTTTGTTACTTGGTTCGAATTCTGGTTCTTAAACATCATCATCTTTGTATCAAATCTTTGACCAAACATCATCGCTATCAGAAATACTCCAAGAAGTCACATATCCAATAGCAACTGGATGGTCCAGACCTAAAATATTTACAGATTTCAGTCCATAACCTCCTAGTTAACAAAAAGAACCAAGAATATAGAGAAGATGATCTGTTGTAGATACTGTCTCATGTACTTGTCAATTGGTGTTTTTTGAGATTGGCTTTGAAGTCATGGAGTTTGTATCCTTTTCGCGCCACCTACTTTCTAAGATATATAAGCTTGTCTTCTCACGAGGTATTAGCGATTTTTTACAAGTATATTTTGACGTATTTGGGATCCATGCATGGTGTTCATGATGATCAATGGCAGAAGGAATCATCCACGACCTCTCTAATTTCTTTCTCTATCTTTTGCTAAAGTTTTGTTGAGAAATCTAGTTTTCTCTCTCTAATGTGTGTATATTTTGGTGCAGAACTTCACACACATAGATTTCCCAATTTTCATAGTTATTCACGACACAGCTTTAATGAAGAAAACATTGCACGCAATTTAGCAATTATCGTTATATTTATTTGCTAAAAAAATAAGTTTTAGTCTATATTTGGATTTTTGCATGACCTTAATTGTTCATTAATATTCTAATGCGTACATGATAATTGCATCCAACGCACTATTAGAGTTTACATTATAGTAGAAGGTGGTGATCGTATTTTTATCGAATTGAGAAACTCCACCGACACTAATTGATCAAAACTTTAAAAAGAGAATTAGGTCGATTTAGACGTAAATTCGAATTATGCAATAAATATATATTCATAAAAAAAAAGAAAAGATATGAAACTAAGTAGTGATGGGGATTAATTTCCGTAAACGAGAGAGGTCATTAGTCACAATCGAAGGAGCAGTAGGAAAACCCTAAAGAGGCTACACCGTGAAGAAAGAGGCCTAGTTGAGACAAATCCACGTGACTTTGGCTTACAGATGAAAATATCGAAATAAAGCAAAATCCTAAATAAGCAAATCAACCATAATCTCGTAGAAAGAACAGACAAAACACAACCTCATGTAGAAGGAACAATTTCTGAGCGCCGCCAGTCTTATTAATTCAGTATCATAATTTCACGATTCTCAACCATCTACAAACTACTGTGTAAATGCTTTTTTACAATTCTTATAATAGCACTACAAGAAAACATAACAGATTCCACGGGTGTTTCGATGGGATGTTTGGGGTCGGAATTTTTCGACCAATATCAACTGATAATGCAAATTTCGAGAAACGGTGGGTAGTTGTCGGAAATTTCCGACCAAAACCGACCCCATACTTGGACCGACCAGTTTCGATGACGGTTGAAGGTTACTGTCGGAAAATTTTGACATATTTTCCAACCACCACTGACGGTCAATAGTTTTCGACACTTATCGACGATACCAGTACAAAACGTTCCACATGTGTCGTTTTCAATTATAACCGAAAGTAAATATGTCAGTCAGTACCCATTGAAAATGGTAGGAAAGTGCATACTATATAAGCACAAACGATCTTCTTTACTCTACACCATCATTTTCATAAATTACAAAACAAATTGTCAAATATAAATTTTCGGGCTTGGATGGATCAAGAAAGAAACGATCCAGAGACGGGGTTACTTACCGCAGAGTATGCAGAAGAGATGAAACATTTTATGGAGTTTGCCAGAAATCAAAGCATAACTTATGAAACAGGTAGGATGTATTGCCCATGTCCTAAATGTAAAAATATGAGATTTATTTGAGTAAAACAAGTCTGGCTCCATCTATATAGTAGATGTTTTATTTCTAGGTATAAAGTATGGTACTTGCATGGAGATGATCCATCTATGGTTAATTTTGCAAGTATTAGTGCAAATATAGATGGTGGTTTTGGTAGAGGAGGAACTATGCATGAAGATGTAGGAAGTATGGTTAATGTCAGAAGTTCTACTGAATGTTTTGAGGGGGGTGCGGGTGTGGAATCGAGAGTTGATGGCGAAAACGTAATTGATTCAATTCAAATGGTGAATGATGCATTCAGAGATAATAATCCTGCTTTTGAGGAGGGAACGAATAGAGGGGAATAACCAAATATTGAAGCACAAAGTTTTTTTAATAGGTTGGATGCAGCGAAGAAGCCGCTGTATGGTGGGTGTGAGAATGACATATCACCATTATCGACTGCAATTGACTTGATGAACATCAAGACAGATTACAATTTAGCAGAGACATGTGTTGATGTGATAGCTAATTTGTTTAGCAGGAGTGTACTGAAATATAACATTTCCCCAAGTTCTTACACAGAGGTTCAGAAATTGGTTGCCGGACTTGGGTTACCGTACGAGATGATAAATGTATGTATCGATAATTGTATGATTCAGTAGAGAGAAGATTCAGATACGTTGCAATGTCGATTTTGTCGTAAACCTCGGTTTCAGGAAACTGCTGGTAGAATTCGGGTCCCAAACAAGCGGATGTGGTATTTGCGACTGGAAGATAAGTTGAAAAGGTTATATCAGTCAAATGGTGAATGATGCATTCAGATATAATATTCCTGCTTTTGAGGAGGGAACAAATAGAGGGGAGGAACCAAATATTGAAGCACAAAGTTTTTATAATATGTTGGATGCAGCGAAGATGCCGCTGTACGGTGGGTGTGAGGATGGCATATCACCATTAACGACTACAACTGACTTGATGAACATCAAGATAGATTACAATTTAGCAGAGACATGTGTTGATGCGATAGCTAATTTGTTTAGCAGGAGTGTACCGAAAGATAATATTTCCCCAAGTTCTTAAATAGAGGCTTAGAAATTGGTTACCGGACTTGGGTTACTATACGAGATGATAAATGTATGTATCGATAATTGTATAATTTACTAGAGAGAAGATTCAGATATGTTGCAATGTCGATTTTTCGTAAACCGCGGTTTTAGGATACTGGTGGTAGAATTCGGGTCCCATACAAGCGAATGTGGTATTTGCCAGTGGGAGATAAGCTGAAACGGTTATATCAGTCAGAGCGTACTGCTGCTGCAATGAGATGGCATGTTGCACATAATTTACAAGGAGAGATTGTACACCTTTCAGATGTGAAGGCATGAAAACATATTAAGTCCGTTTATCCAGATTTTGCAGCAGAAAGCAGGAATGTGTATCTTGTTTATGTACAGATGGGTTCAGTCCGTTCGGGAAACACGGGCGACAAAATTCTGTTTGGCCGGTGATTGTTACACCATACAATATACCGTCATCACTTTGTATGAAGTCAGACTTCTTATACCTGACAGTTGTGGTACCAGGGCCTGATCATCCAAGAAAATTACTTGATGTGTTCTTGCAGCCACTAATTTATGAGTTGAATCAATTGTGGGAGAGTGGTGTCGAAGCGTTTGATGTGTCAAGTGGGATGAATTTTATGATAAAAGTTGTACTACTGTGGACTATTAGTGACTTCCCTGCATACAAAATGTTGTCTAGGTGGACGACACATGGCAAAATGTCATGTCCAACGTGTCAAGACAGTACATAAGCATTCCAATTGAAACACGGAAGAAAAACTTCTTGGTTTGATTATCAAAGCCGATTTTTGCCAATGGATCATCCATATCGGAAAAGCACCACATTGTTTACTAAAAATAAGAAAGTGATGTACAGGCCACCTCCGGAACCAACTTCGTGATTTTGGTGCAGAAAAAACTAAGGAATGTGGTGGGAATGGTAACTGTTCAGTTGATAGCGTTGGAGAGTACCACAATTGGCACAAGAAGAGTATATTCTGGGAATTTCCGTATTGGAAAACCCACAAACAACGACATTGTCTTGACGTTATGCATATTGAAAAGAATGCGTTTAAGAATACAATCAGTACTGTTCTGAATGTGCATGGGAAAACGAAGGATAATCTGATATCTAGATTAGACTTACCATAAATTTGTGACAGAAGATCACTTTATATACGAGGGAACAATAAAGTTGGGCATGTTCCGATATTTTGTTTGGATGTTGCGAAAAAGGTTTGTATGTTTTTCAATAATATAAGCACTTAACTTATAGTTTGTAATTTAACTTAACATGATCATTATAATAGGTGGTGTTTTTCGATTGGATAAAACACATCGTGCAATTCCCCGATGGCTACGCATCGAATTTGCGCAACTGTGTTGACAGCTCGGTGGGAGAATTTATTGGGATGAAAAGTCATGATTACCATGTGGTTATGCAACAATTATTTCATTTTGCCTTTGCGTATTTTCTACCACGCACTGTACACGAGGCAATTGCAGGTAAAGTTTCAACTTAGTACCATGTAATCGGAGTGTACTTTTTTGAAACTGAATAACAGTTTATAATATTCGTAGGTCTGGGGGAATTTTTTTGTGACTTGTGTTCGTGGGACTCTAACTGACGACGAGATCAAGAACTTGAATAAGAAAATTCTTGTAATTTTGTGTAATCCTTAAAAGATATTTTCTCCATCATTCTTTGATGTTATGGAACATCTTCTGATCTATCTACCACGAGAAGCAGGTAAGTAGATTGTCATTACGTCATTACGTAATTTGTATTTAACTTGATTGGCCAATAATTTCCAATACAGAGCTAGGAGGTCCAGTTCAGTACAGATGGATTTATCCGTTTGAATGATATATGTTTCACTTAACGAAGAATGTCAAAAACATGAGCAGAGTCGAGGGTTCCATAGTTGCACAATGCTTAAATGAAGAAACCGCAAATTTCTCTGCAATGTACTTTCATCCAGATGTTCAACCCAAGCGGCTTAGACCACCCAGACATGATGACGGTGGTCAACACCTAGTTTACCCAGCGTATGCTCTCGATACATTTTCTTAGGTGGGTAGGTTGAGCGGAAAAGCTAAACAGAGAAAACTAGGATCTGTAGAGATCAAACATATGCATATGTATATTGCGAATAACTGTGGTGAAATCGAGGAACTAGAGCGGTATGTTTTCAATGGTGTCTCTATTGCAATATATCAATCGTGTTTATAGGGTATACATGGCTCAGTTAAGAGCAGCTTATCCCCGGCTGTCCGAGGAAGATCTATACGGTATCAAAGATGGCGAGTTTACAGAATGGTTAAAATTTAAGTAGTTTTGAATTGGTTTTGATAGAGTTAATGCTTTTAAAATCTTGTAATCAATGTAATTTTACACGAAATTTGAATATAGGTTACAAAGTGTTCTTTGCTTGGACAACAGTTTCCGACATGGGTACAAAAGTTTGTGATGGGTCCAGTGTCAGTTGCGAATTCATATCCAATGTACTGCGCACGAGGTTATGTTTTCAAAATTCTCCGTGAGGGGATAAAAAAACCCAATTCTGATTATGGTGTTTCTTCGACCTCTGGTGACATAATTTACTACGGTGTGCTACGAGAGATATTGGAGGTGAGCTACGTGAGATATTGGAGAGTTTGGTGGAGAGTCACCCACATGTTCTACTGACGCGTCTAACGACTTTGTTTCTGCTTCCGAATAAATGGTTGTTTAAAATATTTGAATTATGAAGACATTATATATTTTAAAATATTTAAAATAAGTATTTGCCATAAATAAATACAATGTTTAGCTACGAACAAAATAAAACAACAATTTATATCTAAATGTAATTATAGAAGAACAATTTCACATTAAAAACTGTATAACATATAAACAATTACAAATAAAAATAATATACTAAATATAAATGTACGTACATAGTATAATGCCAACAACGGTCGGCCACGGTCGGAAAAAGAAAAGTACCGACCGTTTCCGACAGGAAAGAGGGGGAAAGGTAGGTGCGAAACCAATTGTTCGCGAATACTGGGGTCTTAATTTTGTTGCCACGCGGTCCGACTGTAACCGACCAAAATTGACCGTTTTCGACTTAATATCACCATCTTCATCTCTTTTGTCTTCCTCCGCTATTTACAGACACCTCCACCATTTACAGACACCGCCTCCCCATCTTAAGCCTCTTCCATGACCGGAATCCCTTCAGATCTTCCCGAATTTCAAGCCCATGTATGTTTCTTTACTATTTCTAATGAATTCTTCATTTTGTTTCTAAAATGTTTGCAATTGATTTTGTGAAATTGATATATAAGGTCTGGGTAACGGTTAAATGCACGAATTGGTAGTAAGGTTGTGTGAAATTGTTTCGCGATTTATGGTTTAGATGTTTATGATTTTCATGATTTCGGCCATGATTTTGTAAAACGGAGATGATGTTTTTTACGGGTATACGAGCACGATTTCACGTTTTAGTAACAAGATTTCGGCTTTGCTTTTGAGTTGTATGATTTTGCCATTCATGTTGGTGATGTTTGCGAAATGGCCAATCGGCCATTATTTCTTTGAGACTTCGGCCATGGTGGAAGCATTGCTTATACTTTACACTTTTTTTTATTTACAATCTTATACTTTATAAATTAATAATTAAAAACTTATACTTGAAAATTAAAATCTTATAAATTAAACTTTAATCAAGTTTGTACAAAAAATTATGAAGCCTTTTTACAAGTTAATAATAAAAATGGTAATATTTTGATAATTTCGATGCTTACTAACAATTAAATTATTTTCTTATTTTACGATTACTTCTACTATTTTCAATTAATTTTTTTTAATTTTGCGTTCCAATATTTTTTTTACTGGTCTAGTTACAGTGACTTTCAGAGACACTTACATGGTGTACTTGACTCGGAGCAGACACAGAGTCCAAGTCTTGTCCAGGAATCTGCTCCGGATTCACAACCACAAAGCTCACTGGCGCACCTGGCGATTGAGCAACTGCTCACTGCAGAAGGCCATCGACACATTACGGTTCTTGATCTGAACGGTGGTTCTTGGTATGTAAACTTTTTCTCCCCAAATAAATATTTTTATAGATTTAAATTTAATATATTTTTATACACTTTAATACTTACTATTTATTTTTCAGGTTTCGCTATGAAAAAGGTATCAAGAAGTCGATTCTAATAATGATTCAGCATCAACTTCCCCAAGCTTATCCAAGATACAATGACTTTCCGCGGGAACTCCATGAGAGTTGGTATAGAGGATTCCCATACAAACAAACAGACAAAGCGGGTAGAGGACAAGAAGGTGCTCGGTGTTCTCGAGACAGTTAGACGGAAAACAACAAAGATACTTACGCAACGCAGTTAAGAAGGCGAAGGCTGTTCTACACAACTAACTCGGGTGGAGATCGATTAACTCGTCATTGAGGTACAATCAATTTTTAAATAATTATTTAATTTACTAACCTAATTTTACTTTAATTTTTCTCATATTTTTATAGTCTACTTCCTGTACTAAAGTTAAGTGGTCGAAAAAATCTGACCACCGCCGACGGCAGGGTTCCGACAACTACCGACAGGTGGTTTCCGACATCCGCCGATGGAGAAGTTTCTGAGAAATACTGACAGGCGGATTCCGACCACCCCCGACGTCCATTTTTCCATCCTTTTCCGACGGCGTTTTTCCGACAAAAACTGACCGGAGCTTTCCTTCCATCACTGACCGAAGCTTTCCTTCCATCACTGACCGCATTTTCCGACAACCATACGTGGTCGAAAATTTCTGACCAATACTGACCACTATCTCTTTTCCGACCATCTCAAACTGACGACTCTTTTTCCGACAATGTTTGTTGGAAAATGGCTTTTTCCGACCACATCTGATAGCATTGGGCGTCAGATCTGCTGATGTTTTCTTGTAGTGTAGTATCAGTTAATTAAAGACTATAATTATCTCATTTTTATTAGACTATTAATTATCACTAATTCCAAAAACTATTTAAGTAAAGGTAGTTAAAGGAATGTAGGTAAACAAACAGTGTTAATGTAAGTATGTTAATCTCATAATTGTTTTCTAAATGTTAATAAATTTTGTATTTAGATTTTAATCAGAGATGAAGAAGCTTTTTGAAAATGGTAATTCAGTTTATCATTTTTATTACCAAATTCCAAGCATAGAACTTTTAAAAAAATTTCAAGAAAATTGTGTAAAAGATTCATATCTTTCACTTAAAACAAAAGAATAAATCGAAATGATATATATTAACAATATCGAGATACCTTTAAACTCTAGCAATTAGAGCATCTCCAACGGAGGTTGTAAAAGAGTTTCAAAAGGGGTTCTTAGAATTAACAGATTTTAAATAAATCAAAATAGATTAATAGGTTTAGGAAGCGATTCTTATTGTAGAACTT
>JAKUCM010001040.1:0-26122 GCA_023374145.1 Lepidium sativum | reverse complement strand
TAGAATGATCATGTGAACATAGCTAGCCCTAAGGATCAACTTATACTTCATAACATAATAATTAAATCAAAGTAGTTCATGGTGGGTTCACCAATAGACGTTGGCTTCAAGATTAACGCAAAATGGTAAGGTTGCGTCCCATGACACCACACCAAGTTTCCTTAGCACAATTTCTCATGTCAAAATGCCAGAATGTTGCCATGACCCTAGCGAAAAGAGATCACATGTGTAGAAGGATCATATGAACATTCCTATTCCAAAGGATTAAGCTCTACTTCATAACTTAGCCAAAGTAGTTCATGATCGGTTTACCAACATACATAGCTTCTAGATTACAGCAAAATGATAACAGAACACCACTCTAAGTTGCTTTAGCACAAATTATCATGTGTAAAAGATATCACATATGTAGAAGGATCATTTAAACATTGCTAGCTCTAAGGATCAAGTTCTATTGCATAACTCAACCAAAGTATTTCATGACGGATTTACCAATAAACATAGCTTCTTGATTAAGGCAAATAGGTAATGTTGTCTCATGTCAATGTGACATTATGTTGCCCTGAACCTAGCGAAAAGAGATCACGTATGTAGAACAATCATATGAACATTGCTAGCTCTAAGGAAAAAGTTCTACTTTACAACTAAACCAAAGTAACACATGACGGGTTCACCAAAAGCCATAGCTTTTAGATTAAGGAAAAATGGTAATGTTGCGATCAATAATATCACTTTAAATTGGCAGAGCACACTTTCTCATATTCAAATTACATAACTTTGCCTTGAACGTAGCTAAAAGAGATGACATGTGTAGAATGATCATGTGAACATAGCTAGCCCTAAGGATCAACTTATACTTCATAACATAATAATTAAATCAAAGTAGTTCATGGTGGGTTCACCAATAGACGTTGGCTTCAAGATTAACGCAAAATGGTAAGGTTGCGTCCCATGACACCACACCAAGTTTCCTTAGCACAATTTCTCATGTCAAAATGCCAGAATGTTGCCATGACCCTAGCGAAAAGAGATCACATGTGTAGAAGGATCATATGAACATTCCTATTCCAAAGGATTAAGCTCTACTTCATAACTTAGCCAAAGTAGTTCATGATCGGTTTACCAACATACATAGCTTCTAGATTACAGCAAAATGATAACAGAACACCACTCTAAGTTGCTTTAGCACAAATTATCATGTGTAAAAGATATCACATATGTAGAAGGATCATTTAAACATTGCTAGCTCTAAGGATCAAGTTCTATTGCATAACTCAACCAAAGTATTTCATGACGGATTTACCAATAAACATAGCTTCTTGATTAAGGCAAATAGGTAATGTTGTCTCATGTCAATGTGACATTATGTTGCCTTGAACCTAGCGAAAAGAGATCACGTATGTAGAACAATCATATGAACATTGCTAGCTCTAAGGAAAATGTTCTACTTTACAACTAAACCAAAGTAACACATGACGGGTTCACCAAAAGCCATAGCTTTTAGATTAAGGAAAAATGGTAATGTTGCGATCAATAATATCACTTTAAATTGGCAGAGCACACTTGCTCATATTAAAATTACATAACTTTGCCTTGAACGTAGCCAAAAGAGATGACATGTGTAGAATGATCATGTGAACATTGCTAGCCCTAAGGATCAACTTATACTTCATAACATAATAAGTAAATCAAAGTAGTTCATGGTGGGTTCACCAATAGACGTTAGCTTCAAGATTAACGCAAAATGGTAAGGTTGCGTCCCATGACACCACACCAAGTTTCCTTAGCACAATTTCTCATGTCAAAATGCCAGAATGTTGCCATGACCCTAGCGAAAAGAGATCACATGTGTAGAAGGATCATATGAACATTCCTATTCCAAAGGATTAAGCTCTACTTCATAACTTAGCCAAAGTAGTTCATGATCGGTTTACCAACATACATAGCTTCTAGATTACGGGAAAATGATAGCAGAACACCACTCTAAGTTGCCTTAGCACAAATTATCATGTGTAAAAGATATCACATATGTAGAAGGATCATTTAAACATTGCTAGCTCTAAGGATCAAGTTCTATTGCATAACTCAACCAAAGTATTTCATGACGGATTTACCAATAAACATAGCTTCTTGATTAAGGCAAATAGGTAATGTTGTCTCATGTCAATGTGACATTATGTTGCCTTGAACCTAGCGAAAAGAGATCACGTATGTAGAACAATCATATGAACATTGCTAGCTCTAAGGAAAAAGTTCTACTTTACAACTAAACCAAAGTAACTCATGACGGGTTCACGAAAAGCCATAGCTTTTAGATTAAGGAAAAATGGTAATGTTGCGATCAATAATATCACTTTAAATTGTCAGAGCACACTTTCTCATATTCAAATTACATAACTTTGCCTTGAACGTAGCTAAAAGAGATGACATGTGTAGAATGATCATGTGAACATTGCTAGCCCTAAGGATCAACTTATACTTCATAACATAATAATTAAATCAAAGTAGTTCATGGTGGGTTCACCAATAGACGTTTTCTTCAAGATTAACGCAAAATGGTAAGGTTGCGTCCCATGACACCACACCAAGTTTCCTTAGCACAATTTCTCATGTCAAAATGCCAGAATGTTGCCATGACCCTAGCGAAAAGAGATCACATGTGTAGAAGGATCATATGAACATTCCTATTCCAAAGGATTAAGCTCTACTTCATAACTTAGCCAAAGTAGTTCATGATCGGTTTACCAACAGACATAACTTCTAGATTACAGCAAAATGATAACAGAACACCACTCTAAGTTGCCTTAGCACAAATTATCATGTGTAAAAGATATCACATATGTAGAAGGATCATTTAAACATTGCTAGCTCTAAGGATCAATATCTATTGCATAACTCAACCAAAGTATTTCATGACGGATTTACCAATAAACATAGCTTCTTGATTAAGGCAAATAGGTAATGTTGTCTCATGTCAATGTGACAATATTTGCCTTGAACCTAGCGAAAAGAGATCACTTATGTAGAACAATCATATGAACATTGCTAGCTCTAAGGAAAAAGTTCTACTTTACAACTAAACCAAAGTAACTCATGACGGGTTCACGAAAAGCCATAGCTTTTAGATTAAGCAAAAATGGTAATGTTGCGATCAATAATATCACTTTAAATTGGCAGAGCACACTTTCTCATATTCAAATTACATAACTTTGCCTTGAACGTAGCTAAAAGAGATGACATGTGTAGAATGATCATGTGAACATTGCTAGCCCTAAGGATCAACTTATACTTCATAACATAATAATTAAATCAAAGTAGTTCATGGTGGGTTCACCAATAGACGTTTTCTTCAAGATTAACGCAAAATGGTAAGGTTGCGTCCCATGACACCACACCAAGTTTCCTTAGCACAATTTCTCATGTCAAAATGCCAGAATGTTGCCATGACCCTAGCGAAAAGAGATCACATGTGTAGAAGGATCATATGAACATTCCTATTCCAAAGGATTAAGCTCTACTTCATAACTTAGCCAAAGTAGTTCATGATCGGTTTACCAACATACATAGCTTCTATATTACAGCAAAATGATAACAGAACACCACGCTAAGTTGCCTTAGCACAAATTATCATGTGTAAAAGATATCACATATGTAGAAGGATCATTTAAACATTGCTAGCTCTAAGGATCAAGTTCTATTGCATAACTCAACCAAAGTATTTCATGACGGATTTACCAATAAACATAGCTTCTTGATTAAGGCAAATAGGTAATGTTGTCTCATGTCAATGTGTCATTATGTTGCCTTGAACCTAGCGAAAAGAGATCACGTATGTAGAACAATCATATGAACATTGCTAGCTCTAAGGAAAAAGTTCTACTTTACAACTAAACCAAAGTAACACATGACGGGTTCACCAAAAGCCATAGCTTTTAGATTAAGCAAAAATGGTAATGTTGCGATCAATAATATCACTTTAAATTGGCAGAGCACACTTGCTCATATTAAAATTACATAACTTTGCCTTGAACGTAGCTAAAAGAGATGACATGTGTAGAATGATCATGTGAACATTGCTAGCCCTAAGGATCAACTTATACTTCATAACATAATAATTAAATCAAAGTAGTTCATGGTGGGTTCACCAATAGACGTTAGCTTCAAGATTAACGCAAAATGGTAAGGTTGCGTCCCATGACACCACACCAAGTTTCCTTAGCACAATTTCTCATGTCAAAATGTTAGAATGTTGCCATGACCCTAGCGAAAAGAGATCACATGTGTAGAAGGATCATATGAACATTCCTATTCCAAAGGATTAAGCTCTACTTCATAACTTAGCCAAAGTAGTTCATGATCGGTTTACCAACAGACATAGCTTCTAGATTACGGGAAAATGATAACAGAACACCATTCTAAGTTGCCTTAGCACAAATTATCATGTGTAAAAGATATCACATATGTAGAAGGATCATTTAAACATTGCTAGCTCTAAGGATCAATATCTATTGCATAACTCAACCAAAGTATTTCATGAAGGATTTACCAATAAACATAGCTTCTTGATTAAGGCAAATAGGTAATGCTGTCTCTTGTCAATGTGACATTATGTTGCCTTGAACCTAGCGAAAAGAGATCACGTATGTAGAACAATCATATGAACATTGCTAGCTCTAAGGAAAAAGTTCTACTTTACAACTAAACCAAAGTAACTCATGACGGGTTCACGAAAAGCCATAGCTTTTAGATTAAGGAAAAGTGGTAATGTTGCGATCAATAATATCACTTTAAATTGGCAGAGCACGATGAGAATGATTATTCTCAATTTTCGATGTGGGATATCAATCACATTCCAACCCTTCTGATGTGAATTCTTTATGATTTCTTTTCCAGGTTCTATGTTGCAGAGGTGCTTCTCGCGTTGGAGTATTTGCATATGCTTGGGGTTATATACCGCGATTTGAAGCCAGAGAACATTTTGGTACGTGATGATGGACATATCATGGTGACAGATTTTGATCTCTCTTTAAGATGTACAGTGAGTCCAACGCTTCTAAACTGGTCATCTCCACTTCACACGGATGCTATAAGACTCTCTTCAGGTAGCCGCGGCTCTAACTGCATCGAGCCATCATGTTTCCGTCCTAAACTCTCTCGTGGATCAGGAACCAAGAAAAAAGCTAAACAACATCGCATAATGATGAAAAAACTCAAAAAATCTGACCTAATCGCACGGTTTAGATCATTACCTCAACTTGTAGCAGAACCAACAGATGCAAGATCAAACTCTTTTGTTGGTACACATGAGTATCTAGCTCCTGAGATCATTAAAGGTGAAGGCCATGGTGCAGCAGTTGATTGGTGGACTTTTGGGATCTTTCTTTATGAATTGCTTTATGGAAAAACTCCATTCAAAGGAGCTACTAATGAAGAGACTATAGCTAATGTTGTGCTTCAGAGTTTGAAGTTTCCTGATAACCCTAATGTGAGTTTTCAAGCTAAGGATCTTATTAAAGGCTTGTTGGTGAAGGAACCTGAAAATCGATTAGGGACAGAGAAAGGAGCTGCAGAGATTAAACGACATGCGTTCTTTGAAGGCTTGAATTGGGCTTTGATTCGGTGTGCGATTCCACCTGAGCTTCCGGATTTTTATGACTATGGAGTTCCGAATCATGAAGGGAAAAGTAATTACTTGGATTGCAAGGCAGTTGGTGAACACCTTGAGTTTCAGTTATTTTAGATTGATAAGAAGAAGAAGCTAACGTTTGACTTTTAAGTTACTGAGTCACTTTTTGGGCTTTTCTTGTCAACATTAAGTCACAAATGGCTGACCCATTAGCCAAGTTCTTGCAAATGCAAGCGGGGAGACTCGATCTCAGGACGTGCCTTGTGAACTTACCACCTGCAACTAGGTTAAATGTCACTTGCCACTTTTTGGGCTTTTGTAATCATTATTTTTTGTTTCGTTTTGTTATGCCAACATTCAAATATTTTTGTTATGCCAACATTCAAATATTTTATGTTTGTAGATAAGAAGTCTCTTAGATCTAAGTGGCCGAATGTAAAAAATGATACCATCAAAAACTAAACAAAGTTCACACTCATAATAGAGAAAGAGAGTGCCTCACAAATGATAATACAACTATTATACTGGCAAGAACAAGACTATAGCCAATATTACACAAAGTCACGGAAAGAAGCCGAGCAAAACTGAAGGCGAGATCAAGACAAACAAAAGGCAAAAAGGGATGGAGGAACCAAGATGTTTTTTTCTGGAAATGATGAAGTCGAAAAACACAGCTGACAGTTGACACCTCCATGGAACTGGTAAAAGACCAAACCTCAAACATGTATTTACCGTACGAACAAAGAGACAACGAAATCTCTACACAAAAGAGCCGACACTCGAACGAACTGAAAAGAAAACTCATCAGGCAAGTTAGAACAACAAATAACCAAATCTTAACCAAATGTCTAATTACAAACCAAAATCAAGTGGCCAATAGTCTATTAGGTTTTTTTTATCCGGATTCAATTTTGCAAAAGTTATGTTTGTCTCGTCTAATAGTGCAAGGTACATGTATTTGTCTTACTAAAAAGGGACTATGGTCTTGTTCGTTTGACAAGTCACTGCGACTAATCGTCGTGTTGTTCGTTTAGTGGTTGTTGGCGACCAACGACTGATCGCAGTGACTGGTCACTATAATGTTCGTTTGATGGTCGCAACAACGATTTCTCTTTTTAGGTTTAGGTTAATTTGTGGATTCATTAAAAATGATGATAAATTAGTGATTTTAAATTTTAGTCACTGCAGATCGCTAAATAAAACAGCGATCAAAAATTGTGCTTGCTGGTCGCTGCGACCGATCGCTGAACCAGCGACCACGAGACGAAGGCCTTGTTTATTTTCTGGTCGCTGGTCACCACGACCAGCAACCGCGATCAAAACATGTTCGTTTCGTGGTCGCTGGTTCAGCCATCGGTCGCAGCGACCAGCGATTACAATTTTTAATCGCTGTTTTATTTAGTGATCTGCGGTGACTAGTCGCAACGATTGTCAAACGAACAAAAAATTATTATTTTTTGTCACGTTTGCTGGTTACGGTCGCTAGTCGCAGTTACTAATGACTAGCAAACGAACAAGACTGAACATATTTTGGTCGCGGTCGCTAGCGTCACCAACGACCAAACAAACGAACCACAAACATGTAAAATATCACGTGGTATGAAGCAATCATTTCCTTTCTTTTGCTCAAAATTAATTTTGGACCGTTACAAATATAATAATTCAATAGAAAAAATAAAAGTAAAATAAAAGGTAAAATGGACGATGGGGAATTGTGATTTAGGTGGGGCCCGGTTCACACAGACATCTATAAGCAAAATCACAAATTTAGCAAAATAATAAATAATAAATAAAATTCGCGAACCCGCCACTCATTTGATTTCTCTTCTTCCAGATTTTTCTTTTTCCTCGATCTTCTCACTCTTCTTCCTCTTTCAGATCTCTGCTTGCTCTCTCTAGGAATCACCGGCGGTGAGGAGATATGTTGGTGATTGACGGAGTTACTGTTACTCCACGCTTTCCTCTTCCTCTTTCCTCTAAGCGACCTCTCAATTTCAGCTTCAATGGAACTTCCACTGTCTCTTTCTTTCTGAAGAAACATCCTCTCTCTCGTACGCTTCTCTCACTCTCTCTCTTCTATTAGTGCTTTGCTCTGGGACACCATTGTCGTATTGTTCTGTGTTAAATTGATTTTCTAGAATGATTAGCGAATTCGTTGTTCCTATACTGTAATGATGATCGGAACCAGTGATTTCTTTTTCGGGAATCAAACTGTTCATATTGCCCTAGTACAGTCAACAGTAAGACTGAGACTAACTGCATTTCTAGCCGTAGCTTTCCTATTAGGTTAGGAAGATGCATGTTATGATCAATTTTGAGTAAAAATAGAAACATTTTTTGATTCTGGAAAATTCAGTTTATTATTTTATTTTTGAAGGAAACCTTGATTAGATCCATGTCTGTAGGGAAGATCTTTGCTGGGAATCAATCTGCGGATTTTGATTCTTCGTCACCAGCTATAGCTGCGTCAGACAAAGTCTTAGTACCTGATAATCTTCATGATGATCCCAACAGTTTTTCAGAAGAACCACAGGTAGATATCTCGTCATCTCTGGTCTTTAGTCAGTGATATACATGTAGAGGCAAATTGTTAAGAGGTTAAACCTTCTGTGAATTGCAAATTTGTTGATGTTTTTAACTTGGAAATCCTTTTTTGTCATCTCTGCTCTTAAATCAGTGAGCTATATATACAATGTAGAGGCAAACTGTTAGAAGTTGAACCTTTTGTGAATTGAAACTTGTAGATGCTTTTAACCTGGAAACCATTTTTAAAATTTTTTGTAGAGATTAGATATAGAAGTTCAAACAATGGAGGAGAATGACTCAGTAAGAACAGAAGATCAAGCGTCTGTTTTTGATTCGATTGAAGTTTACAATGATGCCAAAGTCGTCAAAGAGAGAGGGGTGAAACCAGGAATAGTTCCCCCACCTGGTGATGGGACGAAAATATATGAGATAGACTCCATGCTGCGAAGTTACAGGGATCATCTTGATTACCGGTAAGAATATTCTCTCCTACTTGCTTCAAGTTGTTTCAGTGACCTATACCTGCTTTAGATTTTTATAGAAGCCTCCATATCTTATTTATTGAAGGTCTTCTCAGTTCTCACATTTGATGTAAAAGTTAATAGGAAGACTATATTTTGTCGTTACTTAGGATTCCACTTAACTATCCTGCAATTTTGTCGGCTACAGTTATAGACAGTATAGAAGACTGCGTGAGGAAATAGACAAGTTTGAGGGTGGTCTGGAGGCATTCTCACGTGGCTATGAAAAGTTAGGATTTTTGCGCAGGTAAGTGTTTGCTACCACCAATAGCTTTTAAGTCGAGTTTATAAGATCTAACCCTTTCTGGAAGATATGATTCTGGCATAATATTGTTTTCATTGCAATTTCAGTGATGCTGGTATAACTTATAGAGAGTGGGCGCCTGGAGCTAAGGTTTGTTCTTTTAGTTTTCCACTAGAAAATTAAAGACTTGTTTTGAAAAGTAAATATTAGGTGTAGAAGAAGGGTCAGATATTGTCGGACAGTCACTGTGTTAGAAATGTTAGAGCTAGTCATGTGATGATTAACTATTAAATCTGGCTGCCCTGTCTTGAAAATTCTAAAAATTGGTTTACTCATTCTGAAATGTGTCTGATGATATGTGTGTACATATCTTATAACTATATAACTAGTTTGGTTGTTTTTCTAAACTGCTATCCTCGCCTGTTTTAGGCCGCATCACTTATTGGAGATTTTAACAACTGGAACCCAAACGCAGATATCATGACACGGGTATGGCCTATTGACTACTTGAGGAAATTCCTTATGATTGGTAAATTCAATTGATATGTGACCAATATTTCTTCATCAAATCTACAGAATGAATTTGGTGTTTGGGAAATCTTTTTGCCCAATAATACTGATGGTTCGCCTGCAATTCCTCATGGCTCACGAGTAAAGGTAACTAACAAGTAGCTTCACTCATTCGTTTCTGTCCCCACCAACTATTGCATGTTTTATCTCAAAGAGATGGTCTCCCTATTGCAAGCAATTTTTTCTAGATTATGCACGGAAACATATGTTTATCTGTTGCGTTTGCAACTTATTTCAAACACCAGATGTAGAATAAGGCAAGCGCTTTGGTTATTGTGTTGTCTGCTTAGGAATGCGAAAAAGATATATATATATATATATATATCAGTGAAAGTGCATCTACACTGCCTTAACAGTTAACATATCTTCTGCTTGTCCTTTTGTAAACATATGGATAAAATCGCAATGAGTCAACACATAATGTGTGATCCCCAATACTTCAGATTCGTATGGATACACCATCTGGCATTAAAGACTCAATTCCTGCTTGGATTAAGTTCTCGGTGCAAGCTCCAGGTGAAATTCCATTCAACGGCATATACTACGAGCCTCCAAAAGAGGTACGATTTCTGCAGCCTTATGAATTATCTTGTGGGAAACAATAGGCTTCTGAAGTACTTAAAGATTCATGTTTACAGATAAGTTGGTACTATCAATGCAAAAGCATTTGCTTCTCCCTTCAACGATTCTAAATTTCTTTTCAGGAGAAGTATGTATTCAAACATCCTCAACCAAAGAGACCTAAGTCCCTGAGGATCTATGAAGCACATGTTGGCATGAGCAGCATGGTGCGTATCTGCCTCTTTGTCTTAAATAATTTGGTCCTTAACATTTGCGTACCAAACCTCTTGTTAATATGCCACGTTGTTTGTTTGTTCAGAATAGTTGCTAGATTATAATGACATAATTCCCATTTCAGAATGTGTCTCTGTCTGATTAAGATCCTGCATCAACATTAAAAGAAATGCATCATCTTGATAACAATATTGTCAAGTTCAATGTAAATTTTAACTGTGACTTCAGCACCTTTGAATAAACTAAATAAAGTTAGAAATCATATGATGTAAGAACTCCAATTTGACGTCAGAAAATGTAAAATTGCAGAAAACCATTTATAGATAAACACGATTTTTTTTCACAGAGTTTTTGTACTTTTCCATTTTCTGGATATTTCACTATATCACGTGAATGATGAGAGTGTACTTGTTATGCAGGAACCAATGGTCAATACTTATGCCAACTTTAGAGATGATGTTCTTCCACGTATCAAAAGGCTTGGCTATAATGCTGTTCAAATCATGGCTATACAAGAACATTCATATTATGCCAGCTTTGGGTATTCTTCTAACCTGAGTGAACTCTAATAATATCCTAGATGTTTGCCTTTACCCCTGCAAAACTATAAGCCTTGGTGCCATGGTGTTATCTGTTTCGTCATGCAGCTAGTAGTAATGGGTTCTCAATTCTTATTGATTTTTTATTATTGGACATGGTGGATACAGGTACCATGTCACCAACTTTTTTGCTCCTAGCAGTCGTTGTGGAACCCCAGAGGAACTAAAATCACTGATAGACAGAGCACATGAGTTAGGCCTCGTCGTTCTGATGGATATCGTTCATAGGTAGTGAACTTCTCATGAAAGCAAACAATTTGATACGTGATTTTACAAGTCATTTTTTTCATTTCTTGAACCTGCGCAGCCATGCCTCAAAAAATACTTTGGATGGACTAAACATGTTCGATGGAACTGATGCTCACTATTTTCACTCTGGACCTCGGGGTTACCATTGGATGTGGGATTCACGTCTTTTCAATTATGGGAGCTGGGAAGTATGTAACATCCTGACTTTATAATCTACAGATATTGTGAACAGACAAACTTCCTTGAACGCTATTAGTTCCAACAGTCTCTATTCTAATAGGTATTACGATATCTCCTTTCAAATGCACGATGGTGGCTTGAAGAATACAAGTTTGATGGATTTAGATTTGATGGTGTTACCTCAATGATGTATACTCATCATGGACTCTCGGTACTTCAAACTTTTCTTCAATGAATGGCTTAGCCTTTTAAGAAATGCATATTATTTTGTATGTTTCCCATGTTCCTAATCAAATTTGTGTCAGGTTTTACGCATGGTTTGAATAGGTCTGTTGACGTTCACTTATTGGGTTTTCGATAGGTTGGGTTTACTGGGAATTACAACGAGTACTTTGGATTGGAAACTGATGTGGATGCTGTGACATATCTTATGCTGGTAAATGATATGATTCATGGGCTCTACCCTGAAGCGATTACCATTGGTGAAGATGTAAGTTTTCTGAATGTCTTTTTATGACCACTGCTGTGATAAGAATTTTGTATTAAGTACCTTAATCTAAGATAAAACCTGTACACAAAAATTTCTTAGTTCCCATATCACATTCAGTTCTAAAAAAAATCTACCACGCTAACATACTAACTGAATAGTCTGCTATCTTCTTACTCTTTCAGTGAGATTTCGGATATAAAAAACAGTTATTTGGTGAATTCTGCTAAATAAAAAATGTTCTTGACAGAACCATTAGGGATACTTATGGGTTTTTGGTGCTGACTATTATGTGATCTATGCTCAAAATGATCATTTTGTTTCAGGTTAGTGGTATGCCAACATTCTGTATTCCTGTTCAAGATGGCGGCATTGGATTTGATTACCGTTTACACATGGCCATAGCTGATAAGTGGATAGAAATTCTCAAGTGAGTTTCTCTGTTTTTTTTTCCGCTGTAATTACTTATGAATTGCACCTGCTTTAATGTTTGGTGAAACGAATCTGCCCTACTCACTCCTCCTTGTTATGCTGTGAAGGAAGAGAGATGAAGATTGGCAAATGGGCGACATAATTTACACATTAACCAACAGAAGGTGGTCAGAGAAATGTGTTTCTTATGCTGAAAGTCATGATCAAGCTCTTGTTGGTGATAAAACAATTGCCTTCTGGTTAATGGACAAGGTATAGATTAGATGCCATTATACTTTTCTATATTCATTAACTCTTAGAAGTTATGTCAATGGTGTTTGTTCGTTTCCAGGATATGTATGATTTTATGGCATTAGACAGACCATCAACCCCTCTTATCGATAGAGGAATAGCTTTGCATAAAATGATTAGGCTTATTACTATGGGATTAGGTGGTGAAGGATACTTAAATTTTATGGGGAATGAATTCGGACATCCAGGTACTATATCAGTTAAGCTTATTTCATTTACTTTATGTGTTATGAGAGTAATTGTATTCATCTTATACTGCTACTTTCAGAATGGATCGATTTTCCCAGAGGCGAGCAGCGTCTTTCTGATGGGAGTGTGATTCCTGGGAACAATTTCAGTTATGACAAATGCCGACGGAGATTTGATCTTGTAAGTTCTTAGAATTTGGCTAATTTTATGACTCAAGATCAATGTTTAACTGTGTTCTGATTCAGAATAATTTTATAGGGGGATGCGGATTATCTCAGATACCGTGGACTTCAAGAATTTGATCAGGCAATGCAACATCTTGAAGAGAGATACGGCGTAAGTCTCCAACTCAAATTCATTTTAGATAATCTCAATTACTCATTTAGCTTTATTCCGATTTTGCATTTGAACAGTTTATGACTTCGGAACACCAATTTATATCACGAAAAGACGAAGGAGACAGAGTAATCGTATTCGAAAGAGGTGATCTAGTCTTCGTCTTCAACTTCCACTGGACCAATAGCTACTTTGATTATCGCATTGGTTCCTCCAAACCCGGGAAATATAAGGTATACACATCTAAGTCTTCTTTACTTTAGTGTCTATTGTTTTCATCTTATGTAAAGTTTCTTCAATTCTTTCTGTGTTTGAAACAATCTTTGATCTCTCTACTTTTGAACTTTCCAGATCGTATTGGACTCGGACCATCCTCTGTTTGGTGGATTCAATAGGCTTGACCGCAAGGCAGAGTACTTCACATTTGTAAGAAAATCAAAACCATCTGACTTTAAAACTTTACATGCATTGCAACTTTTTCAATTGTTAATCAATCATGGTGATGCAGGATGGCTCATACGACGGACGACCCTGCTCGTTCATGGTTTATGCACCATGTAGAACCGCCGTGGTTTACGCTTTAGCAAACGACGATTAGAACTCGAAAAACTGTGGATCTTAAATCGTAATCAGAGAAGTTAAGTTCTGAACTTTTTTTTGTTTTCTTCATTAAATTGAAATTATGTGAACAAGATCACCGAGAGTGTAAAGTTTAGTAATGAAAATATCTAAACTTAGAGATGGTGTGAAACTGGATCTTTGGTCATTGTCCCACAAAACAAGAGCCATCTATCTTACTCATAACTAATCCAACATTTTCTATTTATAACTCGGATCATCCAGTTCAACAGGACCACCACAAACACCGGAAATTTCGGACAAGCAAGAAATTTTTCTTTCGAACTAGTACAACATATCTACCGATCAACGGAAAATGAGATCCGACTAATCTTAGAATCACGGGAAGCAATATTTATACAACGATAAATGTAAAAGTCACATTTTTGCGATTTGTCAACTAGCCTATTGGCTTTTAAAATTCACTCCTACTACTGCATGTAGAGGTTTTGGATAACTTAAAGATTTGTAAATTGATTACACCAGTGACCACATGTTTTTGGCATACTGAAAAGAAAATTAACGGAGACACCTATTTATTAATCACATAAACTACTAGCCTAGTGACATGCAGTAAATCCACTTAAGGCAGCGCATTTGCATAAGTCGGGATCGAGTCTCATGCCTACATTATATAAGAATTTAGCTATTAGCCCGATCAGTTGTGGTCCAATATAATTTGTAATTGACAAAAAAAACTACTAATTATGATCGCATTACCGACTATTTAATTGTAATCTCAACGGACGAATTTTGGTTAAATTATAGATTTGGTAGGGATAAATAGTTCCGGTTTAGAGATAGTAACACACTTTTTGCTTCCATTATTATAGGATTAAGAATCCAACGGTCATCATAGATCGCATCAGATAAACGACTAAAAAGTCTCTCTAGAAGACGAAGAAGATGCAGCCGACAGAGACGTCGCAGCCGGCGACGGTGGAGCAAGGCCGCCGGCTTAAGGATCAGTTATCGGAGAGTATGAGCTTCAGTAGTCAAATGAAGAAGGAAGACGATGAGTTGTCTTTGAAAGCTTTGTCGGCGTTCAAGGCTAAAGAAGAGGAGATCGAGAAGAAGAAGATGGAGATTAGAGAAAGAGTTCAAGCTCAGCTTGGTCGTGTTGAAGATGAGACTAAGCGTCTTGCTATGATTCGCGAGGTTTGCTTTCAAATTCACGATATTGGGGTTGGAGATGTGTGGGGATGCTTTACATTTCATCTTCGTGTAGATTAGATCAATATCTCATGGATTCTAGGAGGAGAAAACTCAATTTCGGTCTGGGATTTAGTATATAAATGTTCTTAAATAAGAAAACTGGATTTGGTTTGGTTTTAGGGGTTTTTTAGTTATTAGGTGCTAGATTTGGGGAATTTTTCATAAATTAAATGGTGAAATGGATTCAGGAACTTGAAGGTTTTGGTGATCCTATGAAGAAGGAAGTTACTTTAGTGCGGAAGAAGATTGATTCTCTCGACAAAGAATTAAAGCCATTGGGCCATACAGTTCAGAAAAAGGTTTGCTCTTTGCTATTGATAAATATGAATATGATTTTTTTTCTCTGTGATGCTAAGAACTAAGATAAGGTTGTGTAACTAAGCACTGAGTTTAGAGACCAAATTCCTCATATCCGACGATTGATGTATATATATTGGACTTTATTCTGAATAATGAGTTCATAGGATGTCTAGCTGTTTATATATTTTTCTTCACAATGTGCAGGAAACAGAGTACAAGGACGCTCTTGAAGCATTCAATGAAAAGAACAAGGAGAAGGTGGAGCTGATCACCAAACTACAGGAGGTTTGTTCAATATGATCTCATTCCTCCCTACTTTGTTCGAAGTAACGTGTTGAGTAAACGTTATAGCTGGTTTGATCATGCTACATGTATCTGGATAGTCGGCTTTAGGATTGGTGTGTTATCTATCAAACTAATAGCTTTTTAGCTGTTTTGGTGCATAACCATTACCTTCTCTTAGAACTTTAAAAATGTGTGTAAAGAAATCAGGACCATAGTTTTGTTCCAAGAAAAGTCTCCCCCTCTGCAAAAGGGGAAGTCGTGATCTTTCTAGTTTAGGAATCCAATCTCCAGGATTGCCATTTTCAATGGTTGATTTCTTGATTCTAAAGCGATTCACATTTGAGAAATGAGATAAGTGTAGAGTCTCGATGTCAGGGCTCTTCATATTTGGGATTGTATATTTGCAATAAGTTTCTATAAACGAAATGCAACACATGAACTAGTTAGACACTTCTTCTGAGCAAGTCAGAAGACCAATCATGCATGTTTGCTCGTCTTGTCTGTAACTACACTATATTGTCATACTTGTGCTATGTGGTAAACATGCTATATCAAAAGTGTTGTTTATATTCACTTTGATTGTGTTCTTGTGATTGTTTTGAGATTGAGAGACTTAACAAGGTTCTTCTTTATTCATGAATTCTCGCAGTTGGAAGGAGAAAGCGAGAAATTCAGGTTCAAAAAGCTGGAAGAGCTAAGCAAGAACATTGATCTAACCAAACCTTAGTGTTGGAGGAACACAATCACTGGGATTTGGGCTGTTTAAAGTTCTAAAATAGTAACTGGTATAATCACTATTAGAGTGTTTTCATTGTTCTTTTATCATTCTAGTAATATATATATATATATATATATATATATATATATATATAATTAAATCATATTAATAGCAATATATGGTTATATGGTTTTGAGATGTTGCAAAGAATTTGTAACTAAGTTACGATGTCACTATATTGTCGATGTGATTCTCAAATTTGTAATAATGTAAAGAAACTATGTTTGTTCGAAAGTATTTCCAATCTCTTCAATTATATGTAAACAATTTATTTTTGTCGACTAGTCTATTACCTTTTAAATTCCGCTCATACTACTACATGTAGATAATTCGATCTTTGGTGTTTTAAAGATTTGTAAAGTAACTACACCACTGGGTTACCTGTATTCAATGTTATGTTTGGTTTGAAGGAATCAGCAACGATGTTTCCTTGTATAAGCTTCATATTAGAAGTTCATGCATCTCTGCTCTCTCTACAATAATCAATCATAACTTATCACATCTACATTGTTCCAATTTTGATTCCTATCCATTTTGAAATATCTTTGTCTCCTTTATATAAATACATTTCATTTAGATAACACTTCTCTATCTATAACTCAAATGAGAGACGTGATTACTTAAAATCTCTTTCTGATGAAAAAAACTGCAGAAATATATAATTATTAACCAATGCATTTTCATTATATATTTTTCCACGGAAAGGATATGCATTACTTTTTTTTTTTCAACTGTAGATTAATTGGGCCACAACTGGCCGGTCCAATAGCCAAATTCCTACATAATGTAGTCAGGAGGATTCGATTCTGGTTGTGCAAATGAGCTGCCTTAAGTGGACTTACCGCCGGTCACTAGGCTAAGAGCCGCGGATATGCATTACTTAATAAAATAAAATTATATGAATGAGTATAAATCGGCGAAAAAACCAAAGCGCAAGAAAAAAACCAGAAATGATTATAATAAAAGAACTAGATAACAACCGATCAAAACTGATGGTGAGACTTACTATGACAAATAAAAGCTGTTTTTTTTGTCAACGACATATTATATTGGGTTACAACTGGTCGGCTCAGTAGCCAAATTTCTATATAATGTAGGCGGAGGTACTCGATCTTTAGTTGTGCAAATGAACTGGTTTAAGTGGACTTACCGTCAACCACTAAGTTAAGAGTTATTTGTCCATAAAACCAGTTCACAAATGAAGATTTAAATTTCTAATTCGTCAAGAACTAAATCTTGTAAATTTTTCGAAAATGATAAAGTCGAAAATAACACGATAACCTGGATGGAAACAATAGACAGATCAGGTCTTGAAGCCCTTTCATCATATTCTTCCATGTATGTATTTTCATAAGTTTTTTTGATGCTTGATTTCATAAAACTACACTAAGTAGAAATAGTTATTATCACCGTCATTTAGTCGGACCAAAACCAATAAATAATGTGTTTTAAAATGTTTGACGTGTTCGGTGAAGTTGTGTAAGAAAACAAATGTACCGGACGTGCATGAGCATGGAGGAAAGCTACAAATCAAACGACACGATCCAATTTTTAGATACATAAGAAGACATATTGTCTCTACCAATAAGTCAAAGTCATAAACTAATTGGACCAATACTTTTTTGTTTCAATAATTCATATGAATATTAGGTATTATTATTATAACATTTGATCTGCATAAATTGTATTGGGACATGTTTTTTCTATCTGCCCATATCTCTTTAATATCTCTATCGATCGTTTCACATGAATAGAGCCGTATACGTACAAATTCAATATGTGAAAGATTTCAATTGATTAATAATACAACACGTCTACGTATTTATTACTATATCCAACATCATATATGCTCATTTAGAATTCTTGTCTCTTTTCTCATTTTTTCCACTTAATATAATATAATATTTCAATATCTAATTTCTTGGAAACTTCTCAAATAATAAAAACGTAATCTCTTCCAAGATATATAAAAAACAAAAGTTATATATATATATAACTAGTAAAACGTGCTAGCAAACAATTAATATATATTCGGCGGTAAAATCATATGTTTTATACAATTTTAAGTCTCCTAGATAAAAAAAATTGGTTATAAAATGTTTTATACAATTCTATATATAACTAAATATAATTAATTATTAATATTATACCGTTAAACTAAACTCTTTTTTTGTTAAAGTAAAGTAAACTATTTAATACTCTTTTCGTTTTATTTTTTTCTTTTTTCAACTGCAGAATATATTTGAGTCACAACTGACCGGCCCCAATAACCAAATTCTTATGTAATATAGACATAGGATTCGATCAACTCCTTTCGTCTTATTTTAATAAACTTTTTTAATAAATCACATATATTAAAGAAATTATTTAATAGTTATTAATACATGTATAGTTTTTTATACTACATAATTCTAAATCAATAGTAATATAATAAATTTAATTAGTTAATACAATTAAAAATTATAATTTATAATTATTAATTGATCAAATTTGCACAAAAAGTTTAAAAGATTAATCTTAAATAAATAAATAAAGTTAGAAAATCAACTTTTAAGGAACCGAAAGAGTAGTTTTAATTGATTAAATTTAAGGTTTTATATGTGTGTTTTTACCTAGTCTTATATTATCAGAGGTAGTATAAAATAAGAAACTACGTACTCAATTATCCATTATTTAAAAAAAAAATTTCTCATTTAAAAAAAAAAGAGATTATTAAATGTTAATTTCAAATCTTGGTAGTAAGTACAATGCACATATATAAAATTCAGTGTCGATAGTTTTCTTTCTTGGTTTTAATGTAACACAATATACAAATAACGTTTTTTGTCAGCATATACAAAATAAAATTTGGATGCATACAATGCAGAAGAATTATTGAACAAAAACAAAGAACAAAAATTATGGAGAAAAGAGACGAAAACGCGAAAAAGAATCCAATGAGGGAAACGCCACGTCACCAAAACGCAAGTTGTGGTCGTCAATAACAAGCGGCTAAACAAAACGCCGAATTTATTGTACACGTGTCGACATGTCGTAGAACACACGTGTGTCGAAGTTTGTCTGACGGTGCTCATTAAATTAAAGAGTAAATAAAAAAAATAACATAATAATAAAAAATAAATGGGACCCAAATTGATTTTCTTAATATTCATGAATCGATGTTATTGTCTCCTCATATCTTATATTATGACTACTATTTTATTCAATTCTTACTTTTACTTTTATGACTAATTGTACTTTTATATAACCAACTTCTAATTTAATAATTGAACAGTACAAATTGTAATTAAAAATTTTGATTTTACCACGCATTTCATAATCTTTAAACATGAGTCGTTACGTCTGATTTCTATGTTTAAATATAAATTTCGATTTTTTAATTTCATACATAAACTAAATTATAATAATGTATATATAGTTTTTAGTTTAATGATAAATAGTAAGTGCACTAAAAACATGTGTATTTACATTACAAAAGATTGAATTTTGCTGCGTACATTATGTAAAAATTTGACTATTAGACCGATTTGTCAATTATGACTTAATATTGACAAAAAAAAACTATAATGTTATTTTGATATATGATAATGTTACGATATAACAATTTAATATCAGTTTGATTATTCATATCAAAGTCTTTTTTACAGTTTTTTTGTCAACGGCAAATTATATTGAGCCACAACTAGTCGACTCAATAGCCAAATTCCTACATAATGTAGATAGAGAGACTCGATCTCTGGTTATGCAAATGAGCTGTCTTATGTGAATTTACCGTCTGCCACTAGGTTAAGAGTCATTTGCGTTTTTTTTACTGTTTAGATATTTGAATTAACCTATATCCGATAATTGAAAGAATTATGTAAAATATTTTAAATATCGCATATAATTTAATGAAGAAAATTTGAATTTATATAGCATATTATTATTGTCATAATTTCTTTTTCGATTTATTACTATATCATGATTGTATTGGTTATATCAAATGTCTTGGGGATAAAGTGTTGATTACCCGATTTTTACCTAATTAAATTACGACCAAATTAAATATGTGGTTAGATAAATAATTGATAGGCAAAAACATCATAAGAATATAAAATAAACGTTACACAAAAGAATAACGATATAAAAATAGGGTATGTCATAAGTTTGTCTTGTTATATGAAAACAATAAGAATATTGATAAACTATACTTACCAAACACCAACCACTAGAAGCACCAACCTTTAACCTAATTACAACAAAAAGTGATTAATTTTATAGAAATGTTCTTAAGATAAACTTAATCAAACTTTATTATGTTCATTATCTTCCCTTTGAGATGTTGTCGGGATGTTATTACTATAAGACTTGTTCATCAAACAATTAATAAGGTAGTGTAATTGTCGAGAATATGTGGTGCAGTAATGTTGTCATTTACAAAATTTTAAGATGCCAAAGATCAAACTTCTTATTTATAGTAATACGAACAAAATTTAAAAATCACTAATGTTCTTGTTTCAATTCCCTGATACTTGTTGATTTTAAAATTTCGTTTCAACTAATTTTAAGTAGTTGTGATTTGTAGTAAACTAAACAACCACTAATACTATTTTTTGTGACCTTAGCTTTCAACAAACTATTTTACAATATATTAACTATTAAGTTATATTAATCGTATAATTATATTGCATTTAGACAAACTGTTTACATCACTAAGGATCACTAGTATAATAAAGGATAAGTTGCTTTCTACTTAAGTGCCCCAATCATGGAAATGTCTTTTTCTTTGCCACTTAATTTTTTTTGTCAACGACAAATTATATTAGACCACAACTGATCGGTCCAATAGCCAAATTCTTACATAATATAGGTGGAGATCCCTGGTTGTGCAAATAAACTGCCTTATGTAGACTTACCGTCTGCCACTAGAGTAAGAATCATTTGCCTTTGCCAGTTAATTAAACACACTAATTAGGATTATTTTTCCTAATAAAAATGTTTTTGTCTATCTTATCTTAGGTTAATGTAGTTTGACATAACAATTTATATCATTATATATTATGATTCTCCCATACTCAATTATGATTTAAAGCTTAGTTATAATATATCCACCAAAAAAAGGTTGTGATTGTGACCCAATCTAAAGTTTGATCATCACGCCAATAAAGAAATAGTAGCCGAGGTTCCATATATTATTATGTCTCTCTCGTACGTTAATCATATAAAGTAATTGACATTAACATTTTATTGGCGATTCACATAAATTTACCATTATCACTAGATTATATACAAATTGTCAAATCACAATGGAAACATGAAAACACTAAATTATAATCAATACGTAGTAAGATTCTCATTGTAGTAGTATCAATTATCATCAAAACTTACAAAAGATCGAAGTATGCTTAATATCATTGAGTGGACTATTTTGATTAGCTTGAGAATAATTAGAAAAAGTATAACAAAACTAACTTTTTGGGTGGTTACACACTTTAGGAATCTCTTTTTAGGAAAAGATCACTTGTTTCCATCATTGTCCATAACATCTTTTCAATGATTGTGTCTTCATGAGTAATTTAAATTTTATAATTTTAAAATGTGATGTTTTTTTCTTCATGATATAATTTTAGTGGAGGTCAATTTTTTGATTAATCTGATATCTCGTATTATAAATTCCAAGTTGATTTTTGGTCTGTTTAACGAATGAATTCAAGTGACAACTACCTATCAGAAATAAATGAAAAATTAAATACTTTAATCATTTTTTTTCTTTTTTTCAACGGCAAATTTACTGGACCACAACTGGCCCGGCCCAATAGCCAAATTCCTACATAATATAGGTGGGGGATTCGATCTCTGGTTGTGCAAATGAACTGCCTTATGTGGACTTACTGTCTGCCACTAGACTAAGAGCCATTTGCATACTTTAATTATTTAAGATACCAAAAATCGAATCTTTAACCTACAATAGTAAAAACAGAAATTTAAAAACCAATAGTTTTTTTTTTTTTTGTCAACGGCAAATTATATTTTAATAAATATATGCCCTAGTTCACTAGTTATAATCGTAACTGAAATACTGCAACTCAAAGCCTAGCTAGAGCCATGAAACAATCTTTAAAACTACGATACAATGATTTGATAGTTTTTTCTTTCTAATATTTATGAAAGAAATATATTTCTCCCTAGGATTCTCTCAACTTGTAAATACTTTTATAGTTTAAAGATTGTCTTGGGTAATTAAACGTGTTTATTACCACATATATTTATTTATTATCCGAATCTAAAAGACCATTCTCAAAAGATGCACCTTTTATGCGCATATACGAATTGAAACTTCAACGAAATGTCCGAATTTATATTTGCAAACAAAATTAAAGTACAGAAAATTTGAGTATAATGCGCAACAAAAACATAAGTAAAATTATTAATCACCTATGTTAATTAATGGAGAAATTAACAATTGAAAACTAAGGATTAACAAAATATAAAATTCTATTCGTCAGAAAATTTGGCTATTTTCGATTCTAACTATTTTTTTGCTCTAGAGCTCTTTTATGTTCGGAAATCATCAATTTTCCAAGAAATCTTCTTTATTTATTTATGTTCCAATCAAATAATCTGGTTTTCAATTCTTTAACTATACCTATTTTGAGAATGTTTTAGATTTTTGAACGGATTTAACTTTGAATCCGCTTAAACCACACCACTAACAATTTATTATAATTGGTTTCAAACAAATCCACTTCTACGCAAATATATCTTAATTTAGGTGGCAGGCGGTAAATCTACATAAGACAGTTTATTTTCACAACCAGAGATCGAATTCTCCGCCTACGTTATATAGGAATTTGGCTGTTGAATTTGTCAGTTATGACTCATTATAATTTGCCGTTGACAAGAAAAAAAAACCACTTCTACTGAAAACAATACATATTTTTGAAAATGCATCATAGGATTATATATCTATTAACTTTGAATTATATTAAATTTCAGTTAGAGATAATGAAACAAATAATTTTGAGATTATCAGAGAAGTCCCCACAAGAGGTCACAGTAGAAAGAAACAGAAAATAAAAGAAAGCACGCGTTGCTCTGACTTGAAATATATCTGAAAACTATATAAGGAAATAACTGTAAACAACTTTATTAAAATTACGATTTTCAGAAACACAATCATAATTACTTTCTTTTCAATTTGACAGACTTTACAAATAAAGCTTTTTTTCATTTTAAATTAAAGTTAGTGTCGTTGTTGAGTAACCAATCAAACTAAAGCTATATATTGTCGTACACTGTCCTTTTCTTGGCCAGTCACTCTACTCTCTACGCACGAGGAGCACTGTAAACCCTAATTTTTTTTGAAAAAATTGTATTAGTTTTGTGTTACATTTTGAATTCTTATAGCAGAAAATTGCTTCATGTGATCGTTGTGTGTGGTTGATATTGATCAAGAAGTTTCAACTATTTTGCACCACTCATAAGTTTTTTTTGTTAACAATGTCTTATGTGTAGTATAAAATCTCATGTAGAGATTACATGATTTTTAAACATTAAACTATGGTCAAGACATATATAGAAGTGAAAATTTTTAACCATTGACCAAAATTTACTAATCCAAAATGTAAGATATTAAAGTGATTTAACTTTTAAATGTTATTTATGTTTTTTTAATATAATTTAGATGGTTTAAATTCAGGTAATGGCATCTAGCTTAGTGGGGCAGACAGGTAAGTACACTCAAGATAGTGTATTTGCATAATTCGGGATCGAATCCTCCTATCTATATTATGTAGAAATTTGACCTATTGGACCGACCAGTTGTGAAATTGATTTATTACGAAAGTTCGGACTTAGATAACATACTACTGTTGTCTTAATGTTTTTCGCTGTATATTACTACATGACGACTATGTTGGCAATTCATCTATGTATTACATCAATAGAAAGGGAAAGTATTATACAATATGTATAGTTACTTACATTGATAATTGCAATCTAATATTTTCTCCGTTTTTTTTATATAAGTTGTTTTAAAAAAAAATTTGTTTCATAATATAATATAAGTTATTTTACAAAACCAAAAATAAAGTACATTAACAAGTTAAACAAACTATTCTTTTATTTTCAAAAACCACTTTATTTTTTAATTGAATGTTGAGATAAAGTGGTGGACCTTTTGTTAAAAATATATAAAAAAAATGCATATATTCAAGTAAAACAATTTATATATTAAAAAGTAGAGAGAGTAACAATAAATTTTCAAATTTTCTAATTAACACATGTCCGCATACGGTAAGTCCACATAAGACAGTTTATTTGCACAATTAGGGATCGAGTTCCTCCACATACATTATATAAGAATTTGGTTATTACGCCGAACAATCGTGGTCCAATATAATTTATCGTTAACAAATAATTAACACAACCCCTAAGAAATCCCACGGTATTAAAGAAACTCATCATGATTAGATTACGCAAGGTAAAAACAAGTATTTCCATGTTTAAATTTTTCATAATAAATTGGTGTAAAGTTATCTGTATATCATTTTCATCGAAATAGCAATCTATTTTCTTGTGAAAAAATAGGATTTTTTTAGTCTTTATATTCATGTAGTAACTTGAATATATTTATTTTGGTTCATTACAAAAGTGGTGAGTCAATAAAAGTGAATGGAGTCAAAATCGAGCATGCGTGCTTCTATCTTTTGTCCTTTTCTCTTTAGTTTTTTTCTCGCACACGATTTTTTTTTATGAACACATTTATTTTGTTACTTTCACTTCCTCTTTGAGTTCGTCAACGCTTTGGAGGAAAATTAATAGGTGAAAAACGGAAACAATTATTCCTTTCGTATGTTTGAAACAGTAAATAACTTTTTTATTAATAATTAGAGCGAGAAAATGTAATTCATAACTAATTTCCAATATCTTAACAATATAATATATAATAAACATAAGTTAAATTTTTATTTTTTTCAACAGCAAATCATATTTGACTACAATTGGCCGTCCCAATAGCCAAATTTCTACATAATGTAGGCGGGAAAATTCGAACTTTGGTTGTGCAAATGAGCTACATTATGTGGACTTACCGTATACCACTAGGCTAAGAGCCATTTGCCATAAGTTAAATTTAGATAAAACAAAAACAGCAAATGTAACACTTTTGATTTAGAAAATATTAGTTGCCAGAATATTTTTTTATCAGTTAATGTAATATTCATTATATTATTTCTATTGAAATTGATTATGCAGGATCATGCAAACCCACATAATAATGATTTGGTTTATAAATTAAGTTTTTTTGTTAATTTGATTATGTATAAAAAAATTCAATAGAATTGATTACAAAGTTATAATATTAAAGTCATAAGTTGATTTTTTAACTGAGTGGTCGAGAACGTCAAATTTATGGTTCAATAATTTGAAATTACATAAAAAACACAAAATGGTGATTTCAGTCTGCGATTTTAGAATTATAAATTGAATTTTATTAATATAAATTGCATATTTTATTTATATCTTAAACTATAAAGTAAGAGGTAAGAACCTCACTTCCCTTTTAACAATTTTTTTTGTGAAGCATTCATCAAAACAAATATTGGAGAAAGTACAAAATAAAAATATTAATATATTATATGTTCAATTTTTTTAATATGTGTGCAAAGTAAAACATCAAATTGCAACAAAGAGCAATTAATAATCAAGGGGACCAATTCGACTAAACAAATATATAATTTTTGTTCCTTTTGGAAATTGCAATAACATTGAGGACACCTTATGAATATTAAAATATTTTATATTTTGTTTGTGTGCTCTTAAATCACCAATTACACAACAAACAAAAAAGAATAGACTAACAAAAAAAATATTAAATTCAAAAAATAATAATTTTGTTTCTT
>JAKUCM010001039.1:0-25844 GCA_023374145.1 Lepidium sativum | reverse complement strand
TGTGAGCAGAAGTCATTTTTAATTTCTTATAAAAACTTTGGTTTGCAATTTTTTTAATTTTAGTGAAACTAATGATGTGGAAGAGACACTCGACATTGATGGTTAAAAAAATTCTAATAATTGTTTATATTTTTGCGTTACATTATATACTTACAAAAATAAAAACTAATAGACTCTTTCAAAAATTTGAATTATATTTTCTATTTTTTTCTAAATATAATTCACATGTTAATAAAATAAAAAATCAATGTAAAATATTTATCATGTGAAAGGCCATAAGATCATATACCAACAAAATTATCAAAAAAAAAATTACATCAACAATATTTTCAATGCCTAGAAAAACATTTCAAAAGCATATACATAATATTATTTGTTAATTATAAGGTCAATGAAAAATAAATTATGTATATATTATTTTTATATACATAATAGTATTTTATTTAATGTCCTGAAATTTTTGTTTTACAAAAATTAAATTTTCAATTATTTTAATTTTATTTCCAATGTTAGTCTCTCATCAAATAGTTTTTTCAAATTTCAATATAATAATATATAAATTAATAATATTTAAATAGATAATAAAATTATTATTTACAAAAAAATCATCATATCAACGATTATTTTTTACATTACATCAACAATTACAAAAAAATCGTATAAAATATGTGCCATTTATATCATTTATAGATAAATATAACATAATGAAATATCAACGTTAGTTTATGTTTCAACTTTACAATTAATCTTTAGTTATGTAATTTGGAATAAATATAACAATTTATTCCTAATATTTAGAGTATATCATATAAGAGACTACCTTATAAATTTACTAGTAGTCCTAATAAGAAAACTTATACCAGATAAAAGTTCTTCCTCTATTTAAGATTCATCATGTGATTTCATATCTAAATTTTCAACAATTTTAGTGATTTCCATACTATTATTTCTCAATTTTTCACAATTCATCATATTTATTTAAAATTTATTAATGTTAAGGTTTCTAGAAACTAACTGATACGAGTCCAAAAAACTTTATATACGAAAATGTATTTGTGTACAATATTAGTCATCATTATAAATTGATTTTTAATATATTAAATATATTAAATTAAAAAATTTATATATACAAATCAAACCATGAAAAAATAAAAAAATAAATATCACATATAAAAATTATATAAAAGTAAAAGTAGCTATAAATATGTAAACATTATTTTATTGATCCAATGGTTGACTCGGGTCAACCGGTTACCTAATGATCGAGAAGATAATTTGGATCTTTCTCCGAATCGGGTACAAAAATGATATTAATTTTTATTATTAAATATGATATGAGTTTTTATATGTTTGGTTAATCGTTTATTTTATTTTTATAAAGCTATATATAAAAATATTTATGTGTGTAATAATATAGGAAATTGGTTTTATTGATACCATGGTTGACATAAACCGATCAGTTACTCAGCAACACAGAAGGTAGTCCAAATCAGGTACAAAAAGAAAAGGTTGTAGAAAGATTGGACAATAGTTTCAATGTCCTAGTTAAGAAAAAGTAAATATGAGACAAAAAAACGGTTTAATAAGCATCACGTTTTGGACCACCTCCAGCTCAACATCGAATTTAAAAGTTTCAGAACATTAACTCCGGCAACTATACAGTCTCTTCGCCAACAACTCTCTAAACGTTTGGAAGTATGAGACTGATGGAGTCTCTTCGCCACAGTCTGTAAGTCAACGACAATCAGACATCCATGCTTTCTCGAAAGCTTTTCTTCTTTTTCTTTTGTTTTTGTACTGAGACTTGAGAACCAAATTGCTGATGAGTTGGCAAAATCTGCTTTGAATGCAGTTCTACCAAACTTTAATTAATTTGATATGAAGAAAGTGGTTGCAAAAAAAAAGCGTCACGTTTAGGTATATACATGTTATTTGAGATATCAGATTTAATCCATGACCCAAAATTTTGGGTATTCACGATGACCATACTTGTATTTAAGTAATAGAGATTATCGATTTGCGGATATTGATCTAGATCTGTGTAATAATATTTTTCATTCGGATATTCGGATCCGATCCGATTTATAATATTTGATGTACAATTTTTTATAATATGAATTATTTCTATTAAGTCATTTTAAATGTGTTGATGTGTATGTTGATTTTAAATTTTCAAATCATGAACCATAAAATAGTTTTAGATGATAATGTTTGTATTTAACATACAAAAATATTTTTAATTTAAATTGTTGATAATATTTTAATTTAATTTTTTTTAAAATGGTATTTTCTGTAAAAACTAATATTTTTATTATTTTAATACCAAAATATGCATATCTATTTGATTACCATCTTTTAATTATAAATAGGATATTAACTTTTATTAAAATATTATGTAATGTAATAATGATTCAGATTCGGATATTCGCAAATTTAGATCCCGATATTCACGAATTTAGATATGAATATCCACAAATCAAATCTCGGATATCCGTAGTGCTTGGATCTGAATTTAGATATCCTAAAATTCTCGAAAATCGGATCCGTGCAAAGGGCTAATCACATTTGAGTTTATGTATAATTTTTTGTTTTAATACATTTGATATAAGAAATTATTCAACACCAATATATTTGAGCACTGGTTCCTTCTAAGTGCGGACCAATGTCTTTTTTCCAAAGAATGTTGTTTAATTGGTCGGGTCTAGCCAAATCCGTAAATGAAATCAAAACTTTAACAAATTTCTACTTCATTGCTGTCATTGATCTGAATCAGTATTTTGAATTCCAACTAATAAACCACAAAAAGGAGAGCGAAATAAAAATAAGCAATAAGTGAGACTTTGTTTGATTCTTCAACATTGCTAATACAACAGCTAAACTGAACAAACAGAGGCTTGCGTGTATATAGTTCCTGACATAATAATCCAGAAATCTTGTGGATATGAGAGTTTTGTTTCTACACTTGAGTCAAAAACTGTTACATGGGTAATATGAAAGCTCTTACCCTTATCTCTTGAAGCAACAGTGAATGATTTTTTTTTAATCCGTTTCTGCTCCAGTGTGAAGCAACTCCTCTGGTATAGCAGCTGGGTCCAAGTCCCAACAGTTTCCGGGCAAACCACTAGTTTCATCTTTTAGAAACCAAGATGGCACTTGATGCGAAAACCGCAGCATCTCTTTCCTTGGTATCCATTTTGTACTTTCCTCCTCTTTTCTGCAATACACAGTTTTGTAACCTTCTACTTTCACAAGTGGGACGATGCAAACCCCAGACTGTTCTGTATATTCATCAAGGATCTCAACCATCTCGTACTGGTGCCTCTCTTCATCTGGGGTTGAGTTGTTCCAGTTTGGTGACCAGTTTTTGTACACAGCCCATATATCTCCGGTTTGGGGGAATATCCTAACACAACCACCTCTTCCTGTCTTCTTGCCTTTCAAGAGATGGGAAAATATGTTTACGTGGTCAACTATGTCAGTGCTTCGTATTCTGAAATGTCCACACGACTTTGTAAACCCGTACTGCACCCATTTCATTGTACCAAACTCCATGTCAGTTTTGGAGCTCAAGTAGGCTATGTCAATCTTAAAAGGCTGAACAGAGTGTACTTCCCGAACCACGCAATATAAGCGTGGCATACCATCATCTTCATCATATATTGCCCATATTTGCCTAGCCTCGAAGGACTCCTCTGATCTGTTTTTATCAAAGTCATGAAAGTCGGAGTCTGGAACTGTTATTGGTCCGTTTATTTTTCGGAGAGGCTGATGAACAGATGAGACAGAACTTCCTGTTCTAGATACATCATCTCCAACCTTGGAGGATGCATATATTTCATCAAGGGGAGTGGCTTCCTCTGTAGCCGCTGCTGCTACTGCAGCCAATCTCATAATCTCTAGTCTTTGCTGAATATGTGTTTTAGCTTTGTCAATCAATAGCTTCCGTGTATCCAATTCTGTTGCAGCAGACCACCATTTCATTGAACCATAACTTTGCCCAGGATGCTTAACAAATCCATTACCAGATGAGCCCAAACTAACATTCCTCTTCTTCTCAGGTCTGCTAGCCTTAATCACTGAAGGATCAGCAGACCCATTGGGTGGACTTGGATATATCAGATCAGGGGATGCACCTTTCATCAAGTTTGTCCTGTCAGAGCCTTCTTTAACTTTTTTTCTTCCCGTACAGACTACTCCATTGGTGAGCTTATAAGGATATCCATTGGATAAAGAAGAAATGCGGTTTGACTCCAGATTCCCAGGAGAAGTTCCCACATATGAGTTCCAATCATATGATTCATTTGTAACATATTCATATCCATGTGCAGGATACTGACCTAAGAAATAAGTGGAATTGGTAGGCATGCGTGAGATGGCATCATAACCATGAGTTCCATAACCATTATTTGTTGTATGAGATGGAGAGGCATATTGAATGGATGCACTGATAGGAGAAGGTCCAGTCTCCACAGCAATAAATGCTCCTCGGCAATTCTTACAGGACAGCCTCTTATTCACATACTTCCGCAGATATTCGTACTGAACTTTGCAAGAAGTGCATACAGTCCAAAAAGTATCAAGTGCAGCTGAGGGACAACGATCAAATCCTGCAGTCGGTGGGACATACTCTGTGCTGCTCTTCTGAACTACTGTGGAGTCGATAAGTTTCTTTCTTTTGTAGTAAAAAGTACTTTTCTTAAACTCACTTGACAGAAAATTCCACGCTTCTGATATGATCTGAAATGCCCCATTAGCACCAAGGCATTGGTTTTTGTCAGGATGGAGCAATATAGCCATCTTTTTGTACTGTTTTTTGACCTCTCTTTTTCCAGCTGACGGTTTTAATCCAAGAACTGCATAGTAATCAATTTCACCACTGCGTCTACTCTGAGAAGCTAAATAAACTTCATACGTAGTAACCATTTGAGACAAACCCTCCAAGTCAGGAAAAAGCGATTTCGCCCTCAAAGCATAACTCCTAGCCCCTGTAAAATCTTTTTCAGCAAATCTTCTCTCAGCAATCTGCTTCGCTTTGAGAGCCTCTTCTCGATATGCTTCCATGTATACTTAGGTCAATATCACCAAAAGTTCTGAAAAAGGAAACTAAACCGTTCTGCAAAACTAAACAGCATAAAGTCTTCCATATACAAGCATCATCTGCAAGAATTTTACCAGAGAAAAATTATTATCCTCAGTTACACTAAAGCATAACCCAATACTACAACAAGAACGCCAAAAATAGAACCCATCCCACTCACTAAAAAAACAAATACTTAGCTCAAACTGTACACGAATCAACTTGGAATTCAGCATCAATCTTTAGCTTAAAGCCAGAGAGAGTCTTATAACTAAAAATTAATATCCCCTTCTCGAAGCTCCGTATCTAGAAACATTTATTACTTAGAATCTGTACCACTGCGAAAATCTCTGGCTTACAAAATCCTTGAGTAGATTTGAGCATCTTGAAGTCAAAAGACAGCTTAACATTTCTGTCCGTTTTCGACAAAATTTTCAGTTGAAACAGTTACAGCCTCAAATGATAGCTAGTAAATTTCACAAAAGAATCATAAAAGAAAAACTTGCTCTAAGATTTACAATAAAAGCCCTCTACATGGATTAGCTAAATTTTCAACCTAATTATCCACAATAAGAAAAAAGTTCGATTTAATGAAGAAAAAGGTAGCGATCTTACTGGGATTTTACGCAGAAATAGAAACAATGCAGCAAATTCTTCCTCGAGAGCTAGAACAGATCAAGCCAAGCGAAGCTTAACACGCGCAAATCCCAAGAGATTTGTGGATCCGCAAGTAAACTACAGTAAAATAAGGGTTTCCGATGAAAATGAAGGTAACTCAATAATCTTTGTATCACACATCCCGAATGAATTGCCGCCGAAAAACTCGAGATTTGCCGTCGATCGGAAATCGAAAATTTAGGGAATTAACGAATACGAATTTATTTTTATTTTTATTTTTCTGTGTTTGGTTTAAGTAATTTTCCTCAGTGAAAGTAAACGATGCTAATTTGCTCATTGTACTTCATGCTATCGTGCACAGTAATGAACAGTGCGCTTTTTATAACTATAACCCTTTTTAAAAAAAAATTTAAAATTTTTTATATAAAAAAACATATATCCAACACTTCTTTGAATATAATGCCATAATATAAACTAGTTGATGCATTCCGGCGGTCGTAGGAAATTTCACCTACTTCCTTGGCCGCCGTGATTTTCCGTTGGTACAAATGGTGTTGCGGTGGTCATGTCACGTTGCTCCTTCTCCTTGTTCGTGTGAGGACGGCGACTTTGGGTTAGACATATCAATTTGGGATAACTTACAACGTCAACGTATTAGAGATGCTACATGGTTAGCCGTGTCATGCACGTCTTAAGGTAAAAATCGATGTAAAAACGTCGTAAATATTGCCATCTCCACATATGCGTTGTTAAAACGTCGTAAATCCTACATTGTAAAAACGTCGTAAGATATTACATGTGTTGCAAATTCGATGTAAAATAAAACGTTGTAAGTTAGTTGTAAATTTAGCAAGTAATTTACAACGTCATATTTACAACTAAGTAAAATCGAAATATTTTACAATGAATTAAAGTCGGATAAGTTTACGACATATTAAGTCGAAATTGTTTACAATTAACTAAAGACGAAATGTTTACAACTATTTAAAGACGAAAAGTTTTACAATTACTTAAGGACGAATATCTTACAACTAATTAGAGACCAATTCTTTCGAATATTGCCAACGATTTAGAGACTGATATTTGCTGTAATTTTAAAATTAAATTATTAAATAATTTTTTTGTAGATTAAGAAAATTATGAAATGAATTAATTAAAAATAAAATATAAAATTAAAATATTTTTTCAAAAAGTAATTATAAAGTACAACATATTTAACGTAGTAGTTCATCGAACATGTTTGTGCTACGGTCGTCTTGATCTTCGTCAACTCGCGCGTTCAAATCGACCTCGACATTCTCTGTAGGCCTAATCCCGAGGTTCCGATGTCTTTGCTCCAAACCAGCAGCTGCATGAGGATTGCCCGTAACCAAAATATCGATCATTGACTCCATTGCGGCAAATTTCTGATTAAAAATTTACCGCGAAAATCTTGAACCACATTATGCGAATGTAGTGTGGTGTTGATTTCTAATTCGGAGTCGCCTCCACGAAATAGCTTTTGATGCATTTCGTGATGTTTCGACCCACCTTGCTATCAACACCAAACCTGATTTTTTTTTTAATATATATTATAAGTTAGTTAACTATAAATAATTATATTAAATTTGTAAATTAACTAAATGATTTAATATATTAATTAGAACGTACCAATAGGTACCCGTTGGGAGATCAATATGTAGTTACGGTAAATTCTCGCGATTTGGAGCCACGAGAATATCTTCAACCCGATACTGCGCATACATCTGGCGGCACCAAAAGGTCTGGATGGACCGCCGCAGACGTTGGTGGAGTTTCCACGGCAACTTCTGGTGTTGGAGTAGTACCCGGCAGAGGGTGACTTTGATGTTGTGAGTGTGACTGTGTCTCTGACACAGCCGATGAAGTCGAAGACGATGCTGAGCCGTGCATCATGTCACTGTAATGGACACGGCGTGTATGCTTACAGGGTGCCATATTTGTAGTACCTACAAAATAATTTTCAGTATATTAAAATTTGGATCATATACTACTACATAATTTATGAATTTTAAATTATAAATTCTAAATTCCGTACCTACTACATAATTTCTAAACAACCTATACATGTTCTAAATCCGACATCATATGATACAAAATAAAATTGTAGAGAGAAGGGAGAGAGAAATACCTTAGAGAGAGAAGAGGATTGTGGAAGGATGGTACGAAGATGCAAATTTGGTGTTGTATATATAGTAATTACGGGGTGTTGTAAAGAAGTTGAGAAAACACATTTCGACGTACCTTACCGGTACATTGCATGTCACCAATAAGAAACGTCGTAAAGACGTTGGGCCATGATAACGTCGTAAAGACGTTGTTACTGGCCAACGTCTTTACGATGTTTTTGGCATAACAACGTCTTTACAATGTAAGACGTTGGGCCATGTAACATCGTAAAGACGTTGGCACCTTCAAACGTTGTAAAGACGTTGGCCAACGTCCTTACGACGTTACTTGGCCCAACGTCTTTACGACGTTTCTTATTGGTGACATTCAATGTACCGGTACGGTACGTTGCACCCACGTTTACCAACCCCTTTACATGGATTACGTTGTAACTTCGACCCTACTTTTAAAATTCCTTTACATCGAAATGTGTTTTCCCAACTTCTTTACAACACAACGTCTTTACGACGTTTTTATGGGTCATCGTCTTTACGACGTTTCATGGCCCAACTTCTTTACGACGTTGAGTAATAAAACGTCGTAAAGAAGATGGCCCAAAACAACGTCTTTATGATGTTTTTATGGGCCATCGTCTTTGCGACGTTTCTAATATTTATTTTCCTAAGTGTTTTCATAATGGTTTTTTCTAAGTGTTTTCACGCTAAATTTTCTTTTAAGTGTTTTCACGATGTCACAATGTCTTTGTTTATACGATGTTTTCTTTTCAATGACTATTTATTTGTTTTCGCGTTTCCAAACATAAGTAATCTATTAAATTAAAATTATTTAAAAAACTTTGATTAATATAACGTAGATTACATTAAAATAGTAACGTGGATTGTTCGTACATGTTAAACTGTAGTATCAATCAGATTCTTCACCATTACTACCATTTCCACTACTCGGATTATCTCTGTCCGCAAACTCGTCACGTTCCTCATCGCCAACATCTTCTACAGGAAGATCTTTGTATTCTCGATTTTCCGGATCAATAAGCACCACTAGGTCTCTAACTTGATCTGACACTTGTATAGATGTACATGAGTCTTCTTGCAACGGTAAATCTCCACCTCCAATAATTCGCCCACGGGGAGTGATCTTCACTATAGCTAACCAATTGATTCCAGACTCTTTGATCCTTGGATATGGAATGAAGCTAACTTGCTCTGCTTGTGATGCTAAGATGAAAGGCTTAAATTTGTTGTATCTTCTCCTCCCATTTACATCAACAACTCCAAATTTGTTGTAGCGAACACTTCTGTTAATTACGGGATCAAACCAATCACATTTGAATAGCACAGTTTTCAACCCAATTAATCCCACAAATTCCACTTCGATAATCTCTTGCAAAACCCCATAGAAAATCGGTTTCACCCTTCACACATACTCCCCAATTGGCCGTTGCACGCCTTACACCGTACTCAAAGGTGTGAAATGTGTAGCCTCTGGTGAAATACATGGGTGTTGTTGTTATCTTAGCAATATGACATTTGATCAAATCATGAAACCATGGTGGGTATAATGGATCATCATAGTCAACTTGTATACATAGTTACAAATTAATCATAACGTAATTAGAATTTTCGTATTTACACAATTTACTCTTACTTGGCCCTTCAACCAGAGTGCAAAGTGCATATATTTCCGCTTAAGTACTTTTGCATCTGAAATTCCTTTAATAGTTTCTTTTACCTAACTAACAAATAAACAATACATGTATAGAAATATGTTAATTTAACAACTAATACTAAACACATTTATACAAATATATACAAAATATATACATATATATACCTTTCAAACGGAAGCACTTCAGTATAATTCAGAAGTATATATGTGTGTGCTGTGTGGCGGTCTTCAGGACTACTCCACCAAACTTCTTTTAATTTGCCACTGAGACGCCCAATTGGGGAAAATATATCAGGAACTCCCTCTACTACATAAGTTTGGGCAACACCACCATCATCATATCTCCTAGGTGCTCTTTTTCGTGTGTGAACGGTGGGTGCAAAATAGTACGATGTGAAATGCGACGTTTCTTCTGTCAGACTACCAACAACGATTGACCCTTCGACTTTTGACAGATTCTTTGCTTTGCCCTTAAGTGTTTTCATAAAACGCTCAAATGGGTACATCCATCGAAAATGAACAGGTCCAGCTAGTAGTGCTTCGTGAGGAAGGTGCACTGGGAGATGTTCCATAACATCAAAAAATGAAGGAGGAAAAATCTTCTCTAAGTTGCACAACAAAAGCAGTATATTTGTTGAAAGTTGTTCCAAACCTTCTACTGTGATTGTTCGTGCACTCAAATCTTTAAAAAAGCTCCAATACCTATAATATACAGCGCACATTGTAAGAGTTATATACATACAGGCTTATATCCATTACTAGATTATGTTAACCAAATACCTGCAAGTGCTTCGTGTACATTTTTTGGAAGTAACTCAGCCAAAGGAAAGGGTAGTAGTCATTGCATGAACACATGACAATCATGACTTTTCATCCCTGTAAACTTTTGCCCTTGCTCAACACATATTGAGAGATTCGAAACATAACCATCAGGAAACTTCACCTTTGATGACACCCAATTGAATAACCCCATTTTCGCCTCACATGATAACCTAAATATCGGAACTGGAATTTTGTCGTCGCTTTTGATATACAACTCACTCCTAGAACAAATAGCTGGTAAGTCTAAACGTGAATTTCTGTTATCTTTTGTCCTACCAGCCACGTTCAGAATCGTATGCATTATATTCTCAAAAAAATTCTTCTCGATGTGCATCACATCCAAATTCTGTTGAATCAGCAAATATTTTCAATATGGCAGCTCCCAAAATACACTCTTCTTATGCCAGGTATGATGTCGTCCGTAATAGTCCGGCATATTATTAGGAACTTGCCAATTACCTGCTCGAGGAACAGTTTCCAAAGCGCCGTAATAATCCATGTTTGCTCGATTTCCTCTCCTGATAGATACAGTGGTGGAGGATCCTTTACTTTAACTTTACTCCTGAATAGAGTCGTGTTCCATCGGTACGAATGGTTAATTGGAAGAAATCGACGATGACAATCAAACCAAGACGTCTTCCTACCATGCTTCAGTTGAAATGCATCTGTCCTCCAAGGCAATATGGACAAGCCAATCTCCCATGTGTTGTCCAACATGATAACATTCCATAGGCAGGGAAGTCACTTATCATCCACATAAGCACCGCCTTCATCGTAAAAATTTTTCGGGCAGAAAAATCATATGCTCGAACCTCGTGCGTCCATAACTGTTTCAACTCATGAATCAGAGGTTGCAAAAACACGTTAAGAGACTGTTTCGGATGATTAGGACCATGAACAAGTATACTTAGGAATAAAAATTCTTTTTCCATGCACATTCCCGGAGGAAGGTTATAAGGCGTAAGGATTACTGGCCACAAAGAATATTGTCTACCAGACATTCCAAACGGACTAAAACCATCGGTGCATAGAGCAAGATAATTATTCCTAATATTTCTAGCAAAATCTTTGTGTATCGTATTAAAATGTTTCCACGCCTTTGCATCTGAAGGATGATTAATCTCTCCATCCCTCTGTGAATGCTCTACATGCCATCTCATCGCAGGTGATATCCTTTCTGATTGATATAACATCTTCAATCTATCATTTATTGGAAAATACCACATCCGTTGATACGATACCTTCTTACGCCCACTCCCTTGTGCCTTATATCTTGGCTTCTTACAGAACCGACATTCTTGTAACACATCATCATCTTTCCAATAGATCATACAATTATCTATACAAACATCAATGGTTTCCAAGGCAACCCAAGACTATAGACCAATTTATGCGTCTCATAATATGATTCAACACATATATTGTCTTCCGGCAAATACTCTTTTAGCAAATCAGTCCACATATTCATGCATGACTGAGATGCATTACATTCTGTTTTAATATTCATCATCCGAGCTGTCAATGATAATTTAGACATACCTTCTCTACAACCCTCGTAGAGAGGCTGGTTTGCAGCATCTAGCATGTCATAAAACCTTTTCGCATCTAAATTGAGTGCCTCAGAAACTATAGGTTGATCAGTATTAGTTTCCTGAAATGCATTTGTTACCATCTCATGCATCCTATCATGCTCTACAACCCCATGAATCTCATTCTGATAACCAAATCATGCAAATTACTTGATTCACCTATATTAGCATCAACATTCTTAAAATTACTACTACTTGCGTCATCATTCCCACCACCACTATCACCTTCCCCATGGTGAAACCAAATGTAATAATGCGATATAAACCCTCTATTTAATAGATGATTCCAAACAATTGTAAACTATTTAGTCGTAAAAGAGTTGCAAAATAGAGACGTTTTAACAACGAAATATAAAATTTAACAACGCCTTTACAACCTAATTTAGAATTATATTTAAACCTTTTACGTAACACCAAAAACGTGTTTACCTAATTTCACATTCGTTTTTAATTCGATGTAAAATATAGAGGTCGTAAAAGAGTTGCAATTTAGGGACTAATTAACAACAAATTGTTTTAGAAATAGCAAAGCGTTGTGAAAACATCGTAAAATAGCAACTTGTTTACAATAAAAAATTTTGTTGTCATATTACAACTCCTTTACGAAGAAATCTCAAAACGTCGTAAAAGAGTTGCAAATACCTCCCAATTCTACAACGTCCCAAAAATGTTGTAAAATTTGGTCCCTAAACTAATGTTCTATTGTAGTGTTGATCTATTTGCCTTTTTCGCTCGTCTCTTCTCCTATTACCTTTGTCCTCGACAGTGAGTGGTTGGATTCCATTAGTGAAGCTCGCCATTGCTAGTGTCGTCGCCGTTTGTCTTGCCGAATTTGATGGTTATGGTATCTGATTCTCTTATTCCTTTTAGCTTTAGTGATTCTTTGTTTTGTTGAAGTTTGAAGACTGCTTAGATCTAGGTTTAGATAAGCTTTGCTTTTTGGTTTAGAAGTTAGGTCTATGGTGTTGGTTTTGTGTGGGTTGTTGCAGTGCCGGAGGAATGATTTGGCCCACCCTTAACGAATTAAAAAATTATGCCCTTTTGTTAAAATTCAAAAATGATATAAAAAACACATGTTAAAATTAGATAATACAACTTCATAAACTGTTTATAGAAAGAAAAAAAGTAAAAATTTTTTTTATTGAAATACAGCTCTTTTGCATTTTTTCCTGCAAAATCAGTCATTAAACTTGAATAGTCAAGTTTTTCAACTATAGTTGTTTCAATCGACTACAAAGCTAACCCATTCAATCTCTCTTGTGACATGGTAGACCGCAAATAATTTTTAATCAGCTTCAACTTTGAAATACTTCTTTCAGCGGTGGCGACTGATACCAGAATAGTCAATAATATGCGATAAGCAACTTTAGTGTTCTCATAACAATATTCCAACTTTTTCAAAAAATCAAGCACTTCAATAGGCTTCTGAACTTCCATCGGTAAAGATTCTTGGAGAATCTTTAATTCCATAAACAAATCATCACCAACAATGTGTGAATGCATACCATTCTTTAAAGAAGCTTCCAAGTTCAAACATGATGCCTTCAAACTATCCTCACTTGCGGCTGATAGTCTTTTAAAATCAAACAAAAACTCAAAAGTTTGTTCATACTTTTGGAATTGCTCAAACCTGGATTACAAAGAAACTAGAGTTTGATCCATGATTGTGTTAAAGTAATCAATCCTGAAGCTCTCCTCCGGTAAAAATAACACATTTTCATCAACAATCTATGTGTCTTCATCATAGTGTTTTTTTCCTTTTAACAATACGCTTTTTTCTCAGGAAATTCAGCTTCAATCTCCATATCAGCTGCAATTTTCTTAGCCTTAGCCTGTGCTTCCTCTAAACTTGTCTCCCGATATTTTGAAAATATGACACAAGCCCTTTAAAGTGGTGAATAGTAGCATCTATATCAATGTTTTCCGATTGCAGGCTCTTGCTTAATGTGTTGACAACAAAAAGAAGGTAATACCAAATAACCATACCAAACAAGAACTCAAAACCTCCAATTCCATGTGTTTGATTTAGAACAAGAGATTCAGAATTACTTCGTGTTCCTGGGTCGTCACTACTTTCAACCAAGTAAAGTAATGCTTCTCTGATTTTGAAACCTTATTGCTCTGACACTTTCAACATGACTTTTCCATCGTGTCTGAGACAAAGATTTAAGGGTTAGTCGTTTAACAATCTTTGTCAATATGTCCCACTTATTTGTTGATGAAGAAAATAAGCAATATATCCTTTGAACGATTCCAAAAAAGATACAATTTTTATGGAAGAAGATATTATATTACATAGCACAATATTAAGACTGTGACAACCACATGGTGTGAAGAATGCCCTTGGATTAATTTCTAACAACCTCTTTTGAACTCCCTTGTTCTTTCCTTTCACATTGGATTCAGTGTCGTATCCTTGTCCTCTCACATCACCATTGTCGTATCCCTGTCCTGCCTTGTTCAACCGACTTGATGCCCTCATCACTTTTTACGAAAACTTGAAGATAATGATCAATTGATAATTGATGAATTTGTTGAAGGAACTAAAAAAAAGGAGTTGAATTCTATAGGTTTAATTAAATTGTTTTCTAACATAAGATTTAACAATTTTTAAGAAGTCTTCTAACAATTATTTTATCTAAAATAACCCAACTAATATTATTCTTACTTAAGGAGACCTACAAACTAAAGTTTATCTATATAAATATATATATAACTAAATTTGTTTTTTGAAAATATATGCCCCTAAAAAATAGATGTCCCAAGCGGTCGCTTCAACTGATTGCCCTCTAAGCTGGCTCTGGTTGTTGTTGTCTTGTGTGTGTTGGTTTAGGCTAACTCAATTTCTCGTTGTTGTCTTGTTCGTCTGTGTCTCTTAAGTTTGAAGATTGTTTTTCCAAGGCCCAACTTGTTTGTCTTTTCTTCCTCGGTTTTGATTGGTGGTTCTCTTAGTTCGGATTGGGTTATCCTGTGTAGGGGTTTGGTTGTTTCCTTGTATGTATTTTAAAAATTTGATCGATGTTTGTTCTTCTTATTGGCTCGTTTAAGGCGTCTTTCAATATATCTTTTCTCTCGAATTTGCCAGTTCCAAAAGATATGTCTTGCCCATGTGTTTTTTTTTGCCTTTTAGTTCGTCTCGGTCTCGCCGTGTTGGTTTTTTTCGTGACTTCGCGCAGTTATACACTAAAACTCTTTCTTGCAGTTTAGCAGCTCTCTCTTCATTTGTGAGGTACACGTATGCACATAGGAGGTTCCGTCATCAGCTTGGGTTTCAGTTATTATCTTTAGCCGGTTATTGTATTCGAACTTTGTTTCTTTTTTCCATGGTCCTTGTTTTTATTATATTTCAGACGACGGAAAAAAATAGTTATGAAAAATAATTAGGTCGACTATCTAAATTTACCTATAAACTACCATATAAACAGTAAACATACCTCCAACTTAGCCATTTTTATAAATCTTTCTTATCTAAACGTTTCAATTTACTTTCCCCTCATCTAAACTTTTCAATCTAATTCCCCCTGATACAGTAATACAAAATTACATGGGTTTAGGTAAACGTAATTGCTTCTTTATCCAACAGTAAACCATAATTGAACTGACTAAAACTGACCATAATTGAACTGATTTTCTAAAATCTACACATGAAAATTATTGTTTAGCCCAAAAAAAACCACGTAGCAATCGACAAAAACCATTAAAAATTGGTTTTGATTCTCAAACTCATAAACAAAGTAAACTCAACTCATTGAAGCATTTCGTCGAACAATATAAGTTCATTTCATTAGCTTTCATCAATCCAATAACTCATCTCCAAAAGTAAGACTTTAAAGTTGTTTCCAAGTATTTCACACACAAATATAAATCTTAAATACCAATTTCGAAAACAAAGCAAACTTGAAAAGAATAAAACAAATTAGAATCATATCTTATTGAGTTTGGAGAAGAAGAAGACAATGACGGAGGTGACAACATGGATGAAAGAGTCATGGGGAATGGAAATCTGACCTATATAGTTCTTGAAGAAGAAGATTGTGTTGCTCGATTTAATAATTTGAATTATGCAGGCAATGAATAAAGAAAACTGAAACAATTCTCTTAGGAAAGTGAGAAGTGTTGTTTTTCTCAAAATATTGTTTTTTCAAAATTTTCCAATTTAGACTTTTGTGAAATTAGATCTGACATTGATAAATTCATTGTGTGATAATAGTGATTCACTATGTTTTCTTTCTTTTTTTTGCAGCTCCAAAGATTAAGAAATAAGATCAAGGCAGTGAAAATGTGTTCAGTATTGTTCATTAAACCCATGTAATTCTAGATTACTGTGCCAAGTGAGATTAGATCGCAAAGTTTAGATTAGGGAGAAATAGATTGAAAAATTTAGATGAGGGAGATTTATAAAGAAGGTTAAATTGGAGGTGGTTTTAATATTATATGATAGTTTATAAGGGGGAATTTAGATCATCAATCCAAAATAATTACACAAAATAAAACCAGTTTACATAATCCAAAGTGGATTAAATGTTCATCTTTTACAACTTTGATCTTACCCTTATTTCTGGTTTACAAATTGTGAAAAATATCTCACATTCTCTTGTACAATATAATAAGAAATGAATTTCTCCACTTATCATTTTTTTTCCTCACAATATTTTTGGAGGCAGAACTTAAAATATGAAAGATAGTCTCCCGCCATTGCCCAAGCAAATTTGCGCCAATGATATATGGTTAGTTATAGGTTGAGTTATTGGCAGGGTTTAGAACCTAATTAATGTTTGTTTAAACAAGAAATATGAAAACAAGATTATCCTGCTTTCTCACAGCTCATATACTCCTGTTTATACTCACATTGTTAGGAAGACGATTTAATATAGCTTGCTTAAGATATCATCGATTTGTGCTTGCTTGCAGAATATTAGTATATATAAAAAAAACTAGAGGGTTGAGGTCGAAGACCGCAAGGTCAAAAGAAGAATCAAAGGAGAGTCAATGCCGAAGTCATGAATACAAGACCGAAGACCACCTTAAAGAGCTCAAAGAAGGAGGAAAATAGCCATAAAGGACCCAAAGTTCCCAAATCATCAAGAAATCAAGAAAAAGTCGTAAAAGAATGTTCTGGAAAAATCAACATTTTGGACCAGAAAGTCAACGGTTGGAGGTCATTGACCGTGCGGTTAACCACTGGGTTGAGAGGCACGTACCGCGCGAAGGTTTTCATGTACCGCGGTACATGGTCAACGCACGGACGGGAAAGTCAACGCGTGAATCCAGTACATACCGCGAGTAGAGTCCTCACACACCGCGGGTCGAGTCGTCATGTACCGCGGGAAGGTCCAGCACGTACCGTGGGTCGAGTCCTCATGTATCGCGGGAAGAATCCAGCACGTACCGCGGGTCAAGTCCTCATGTACCACGGGTAGGATCCAGCACGTACCGCGAGTCGAGAGGCCACATACCGCAGTCGAGAGGAACACGTACCACAGGTCGAGAGGCCACATACCACGGTCGAGAGGAACATGTACCGCGGGTCGAGAAGCCACATACTGCGGGTCGATATCAGTACGTACTGATGGCCGAGGGAGAGTGTACCGCAGGTCGAGAAATGCTTCCCGCGATACAGGTCAACGGTCGAGGCAAAAAGTCAACTTTTCCTGAATCCTTTTAAATGATGATTTGAGGAGGTCTTTTATGGCCATTTTCCTCCTTCTTTGAGCTCTTTAAGGTGGTCTCTGGTCTTGTCTTCATAACTTCGGACTTAACTCTCCTTTGATCCTTGTTTTAACTTTATAGTCTTCGGCCTCTTCGGCCTCAACTCTCTAGTCTCTTGATATAGACTAATACAGAGTTGGTTAAGAAGGAAAGCAAGAGAAGAAGACACTATTAAAATCTTGATAGTGTTTGATTGCAAACACTCACTGATCAAATGATAACCCAAAAGCTGATTATAGAAACAGATTTCAGCAAGAAAGATCACTCTCCATGAATACTACTCTCTCTCTCAATGTAAAAGTCCTCTCTACACCTCATTAGGGACAAAAATTTCACGACAAAAATTTCACGAATTCCAGGCAAAACTGGAGTCCTTATGTCTCGCCAAGAAACTTGCTTAAAACTAGAGCCGTTTGAGTTCATACAATATTTTGTTCATCTTCTCAAACTAGACTAACTATGTTATGTTTGACAGGTAGACTAGGCTAACTGAATTTGGAATGTTTTAGGTTGGTGAAAGAATAAAGTTGGCTTTTGTAGGTCTGTTGGAAAACTTTAGTTGTTGACGACAACATAGAATTATAGGGACAACAGCTCATCTTGGACTCAGAAATTTATGTTTTGCCCATTCTTACCATGAACTCAAAGGTCCAGTGTTGAGACCTGGCATTCTTCAGCGAGTACAATGATGAAATCAAGCCACTTGACTGAACGAAAATGCGCGATCCCTGTTTAGGGTCTTCACAAAAGAAAATCATTTTTGTTAACAAATACGCACATCTCCGCATACTCGCTTAAGAGAAAGATATTGAATCTCTCTATTCATCTCATAAGCAAGTAGAACATCAACTTTAGTATTTCTGGCTTGAATTAGAGGGAAAGAGAGAAACTTTACCCGTCAAGGTGATCAAGAATGGGGATGGGACCTTATATTACGCTTGTAGAAAAGGTCAACGGGAGTGACATAAGATGAGACTAAGGCCGAGCGAGGAAGCTCAGCGTTGAATGGTTCCTGTGTAACCCAAATCAGATAACAAAGGCAAGAGACAGACAAAGCAATCGCAGCAGCAGAGAGATTTTAACAGACAATAAAATCAAACAAGGAACCGAGAGAAGAAGGAAGCTTTCCTTGGCGCCGAATTCCAATCATTTATGTCGTTGTCGTCGCCGTAAAGGCGGAGATAACAAGGAATTAGTCAATTAATCAGCCCAAATTTCAAGACCCAAAATATTTTTACAACGGCCCAATGGGCTATTTTTGCTAAAATAAATAAAACGGCGCGTTTTGAGGTATGCGTCTCTATCTCTTTGTGACGGAGGCAAGATTAAGGAATAAAGGCTGAAATGGCGGCGACCAAACTTGACAGCGGTGACATGGCGATGCGTCTTCCTTTGCCGATATTTCACCAGCATATGTTCGGCATCGCCTCACTTGTTCCAAGGACATTATAATTCTAACAATCTCTTTCGAAGAACTTTCCCCCACCGATGGAATGTCTGACGGATTTCCCAAGTTTGTCAAGTCTCAAGGTGTTGGAGAGTAAGCGTTTGAGTTCGCATATATTTTCACTCCTTAAAGTCAAGCCTCTGTAACTGATTCCTTTTTTTATCCATTGCAGATTGTACAAGGGAAGTAGACCTCTCTGGGGACCCATCGATGCTCGCATCATTAAAACTGGCTTCGACACAAATACTTGTCGCTATAGTTTCTTCCGTGAGGGACATTGTCAAGAGAGGTCAACTTTCCTATGCACACAAGGTGTACGATGAAATCCTCACAAGAACATTGTCTCCACTAGTACACTTATTTGAAGCAGTCGGAAAATCTAAAAGGTTAGCAAACTCTAAACCTTGAAATAGAATCAAATTCTCAAGCAAAGAATGTGATAGGATGTTCTGGAAATCCACCAGATTAGAGAAAAGTCTCTCAGATTAAAATTAGAAAATATGAGTTATCTTTACAAAAGCCTGGAACCTCTCTTTATATAGAGAGGGATCTTAACATAAAAATATGAAAACTAATCAAAATAGAAATCCTAAAACCAAAAGGAAAACTAGAAAAATAGAAAATATCAAAACTAAAAGAAAACGATAACTAGGAAGTCCTTCCCGCATCATTATTTCTGGGTATGTCAAGACGGGTGATATTTCCACCGCCCTTGAGCTATTTGTTGGAGCTTGATTTGTGATTAACAAGAAAGCAAATCCTTCATTGGAGAACATAATTTCATTAAGGAAGAAGAAGAAGAAGAAACAACCATAGAAATCGTTCAACTTAATCTACAAGGATAATACAATTTGTTTTTATATAACTTGAACCAAACATAACCAAGAGAAAGAAATGTAAATAACCAGGAAATAGAGTTAACCAATATTGAACCGAGAAATAGACTTAACCGACATTGAACCAATAAGTCTAATACCCCCTCTCAAGATGGCATTACAGAGATTTGAGAGCCATCTTGCCAATCAATTGATGAAACTTTCCTGGTTCTAAGGGCTTAGTAAACACATCTGCAAGCTAATGATCGGATTGCACATAGAGAATTTTAATGAGCCCATTTGTAACCTTCTCTCTTACTATATGACAATCAAGGTCTAAGTGCTTTGTTCTCGCATGAAAAACTGGGTTATTGGCTATGTGCGTTGCAGCTGTAGAATCACAGCAAAAAGCAACAACTTTTGATTTAGGAACATGTAAGTCTGTAAGAAGATTCACTAGCCATTGAACCTTTTTAACTGCAAATCCCATGACTCTGTACTCAGATTCAGCTGATGACAGAGACATTGTATGTTGTTTCTTGGATTTCCAGGAGATGAGTGAGTCTCCTAAAAACATGTAGTAACCAAAAGTGGAGCGTCTTGTGTCCTTGCAAGATCCCCAATCTGCATCCGAAAAGGCTTTAAGAGCCAAATCTGACTAGCCAAAAAGAAGAGGCCAACACCAAAAGAGTTCTTTAAGTAATGCAGAACCTTCTAAGCTGCTTGCAAGTGAGTCTGTTTCGGATTAAAGGAAAACTAACACAAGCGATTAACTGCAAAGGTAATATCTGGTCTGGTGATTGTGAGATACGTAATTCGACCAACTAATCTCCTATAGATTGATCCGTCAGGTAAAGGTGGCTCCTTACTGTCATTAACCAGAGATATACCAGGTTCCATGGGAATGCTAGAGGGCCTACAAGCCAATATACATGTTTCTTCTAACAGTTCTAATATGTACTTTCTTTGACAGACAAATATTCCAGCAGAAGATTGGGTAATTTCAAGACCAAGAAAGTACCTGAGAGGGCCAAGATCTCTGATTTTAAAACACTTGTTAAGAGCCATCTTCAGATCATTAATAAGAGAATCCTCATTTGTTGTGATGATGATGTCATCTACGTAGACAAGTACATCCATGTTACGTTCAGAAAGGGCTTCATGGAGCTGGGCTTAAGCTGTTCACCCATATGCGAGGATTAAATTTACGAGCAGACCAATCAACATTTGCTACTGTATTGAGAGCTTATGCTAGTTTCGCTTCCTTGTCGTTGGAGACACAAATTCACGCATTTATAATAAGATTAGGGAACTTGAAAAACGTGTTCTCTGGAAGTGGCTTGTGTTAGATATAATCGAGTTTCTCTTATCAAATTTGTATAAGTTAGTTGCTATATTTATGGTTTGATATATTAGAGTCATATCATAGGTCACAACATTATCATTTTGCCTTAATCTCAAAGTAATGTCTATTGGTGAACCCGTCATAAACTACTTTGCTTGAGTCATGAAGTAGAGTTTGATCCTTTGAGATAGTTATGTTCATATGATCCTTATACACATGCGGTCTCTTTTAATTAGGTTCAAGGCAATATAATGTCATTTGGACATGAGAAAGTGTGCTAACGTAAGTCATGTTGTGTGATGTTCTTCTTCTTATCAAGCTTTTCCTGGGTAATATTTTGGGTTTGTTCACTTGCAGGTTTGGGAGGAAGGTCAATTATGAGACCTTCAATGATCTCCTCCCTGTGAACTCTATTCTCCACCTGAGATTTTGGGTTCTATTTTGATTGGGCAACTGCCTCCTTTGTCTTTTTGTCTTTTCTTCTTCTCGCATGATTCTTACGAGTAGAGCGAGGGAAAGCATCCTGCTTCTTTTTCTTTCTGCAGTCATATTCCTGATGGGTGGTAGAGTTACACAGATTACACGTGATAGGTGCGGAGGGGCATCTTTTAAGAGAATGACCAATCTCCTTACATAAGTCACAAGTTTGAGGGAGCCAATGACTAAAGACACCTATCTGACGGGAATCTCCGTTATCGAAGGTTGCAATAATACTTTATAGAAGAGGTTTTGTGATGTCCACAATAGTGAATACCTTTGCCATTTCAAGATCTATTAGTTTCTATGTAGCTGGGTGAAGCTTAATTGTAGTTCCCACCCTACTGGCAATATGCGAGAGACCCTTGTATGTAAGCATTGAGGTGGAACATTGCGAAACTCAACCCAAACAAGAGCAACCTGAAACAGAGATTTAAGAATGAGGGACATATTCTTTTTGATGATTATGATAGGCATCCCTACACTAAATCTTTGAAGAATTGGACCTCGCCTCAGTTTTACATTGAAGAAGCTAAGTGGGTGAAGATCAATTGTGATGATGAGTTTGTTACATTTGCTAGATGTGTGAGAGTTTCCCAGCTTGTTGGGATTGGTTTAGTAGAAGCTTACTATCCGAATCGAGAAGTGATGCAATTCGGATTAACTCAAGATCTTCCTCGTGTAGTTATTGATCATAGCCACAACTTCACATACCAAGAAGCATGGGATGACTACAATAGAACTCATGATGGTATAAAGCTCTACATTCCCTCTCTCGCTTCATCACAGCTTCAGTTACTGCAAGATACCGTGATTGGTGGACAAAATCAGTTATAGAGATGGAAAAAGAGTCAACTGAAACTTCAAGCGTAAGAAGAACAGTTGATCGTTATGATGATGATGTTGCTCTTAAGGTAATGCTACTGAGCCAAGTGTTTGAGAAATTGGAATATAGAATGAAGAAAGCCAAGCATTTGACAAAAAGAGACGCAAGCGAGCTAGTGAGGATGATGAGTGTAATTATACACAAGACGATGATAACATTACCGTTGCACAAATTCTCAAATCGAGAAAGAAATGTTGTAATTTAAAGAATTTGAAGGAGAAAGAAGTAAACTTCGAGTAGATAACAATGTCCCAAGCTTTCCTCTACAACTTGCTTCTCGAGATGAGACTGTAGCAACAAGAGAAACAAAACAAAAAAGTGAAGAGGATGTCGAAAAGCACTCTTAAATTCCTTCAAGTAGAGTAGTTGAGAAGGAAGAAAATGATGATATTGATTACGATAGATTGAAGCAGAGAAAGCTTGCACTAGAGGAGATGGCATTAAAGACGGAAGCATGAATTTCGAAAGTAGAGAAGACTTTGGCTAAGATTAAATGTTGGAAAAGCATAAGAATTCAGATGTATCAAGACTCGCTCTTCCTTCGAATATAGGAGATTTGATTCGATTCCCTGAAGACTCGGTCTCAGTTATTTGTTGAAGGGAGAAGAAAATATATTCTTCACTTAACTAAACCAATTCGACCAATCAATTTAATTGAACCAAACCAAAATTAATTTTAAGTTTTAGTTAACAATTTTTCCCCAAAATATTAAACGCGCGCGGAGACCCCTTTAGGGTCTATTCCCAAAACCCAAGACCAAACCCAAACTCGGCTCGGCACGACACAGCGTGATGCGTGCATGTGGTCTTTCCATCCTTACTCACACACTCCATAGTGTTGGCTTTTTGAACAATACATAAACATGTCTTTACATATACACCACAAAAATAACCCAATGAAAAAAATAACATGGATTTTTATTAAAATTAGTCCAATCTTATAGGCCCATTAAGCTTATTTCATTTACAATGAACCAATTATTTTGAATACCAAATGCTAAAAAATAATGGACCAACACTATTGACATCTCTTTTAGTGTACCTTTCCTATGATTATTAATCCTGATGAAATCCGTGAAGTTTTGACCTTGTTTTAGAAGCTCAACCATGTCGGATGCTGCGAGTGCAGCTACGGATTCCAACCTTCTTTTCGATCAAATCGAAAAAAGAGCTTCGCTTCAAAAGCTTTATGTGTTAAGCGCAAGGAGCACTTTCCCAAATTTGGAGAATTTCAGAATCGCGGAACTCCAAGGGTTCCGGCGAGTTTTCGCCCACTCCGCCCCGATCTTCTTCGAGCGGGGAATCGCAAATCCTGAAACTAAGGTCTTTTTGACTTTTTCTCAATCTCAAATTGGTTTCTATACTGGAAACTGGAGTTTGTCGAAACTGATTCAGAAACTTTGTGAATGCATAAATGATAGCTTAGAAATTGATTTGCAATAGATATACAAAGGCCTTCTGCATAAGCATAAAAGAAACAATTATGAGTGTGATAAATGAAACAGGAAATTTCAAGCTTGAGCGTAGAGCCATGTGAAGGAGAGAGGCTTGTGGTTACTGTCTTTGAGATCAAAAGCTCAGAGGTACAAAAGATAACTCTGAAAACTGATCTGATATTGTGATAGAAGTATATGTATACTCTTGACAGTTTTGATACACTGAAATACAGATTCCGGCTTTTATACAAAGGGAGCTTGAATTTCGGTTTCTCGCTGTGAGTCACTTAGATCTTCTTGTTCACTTAGTTTCAATATCTGCCTTATTGTGTCTCAAACTGCTTTTGTTCTCCTCACACACACAGGTTGTTCCTGAAACAATGGAAGGCAAACCTTACACCCATCATGCGGTTCGTTTAGTCTTTTGTTCTCAGCGACATTTTTTTCTGTTTGTTACCCTTTGCCAAATCTTGAGCTTTTGACACATGAACAGGTACTCTGTGGTCGATACAGTGATGAGGAGTTTTTCCAGATTAGATGCAAAGGTTAGACCATAGTCATTCTAACTCTATATGTCTCAAAAGTTGAAGCTGTTATAGAATCATATCTTTATTGTCATCTGCAGGAAACAAAGAGGTTTACTTTCAACATTATGGAAGATACAACATCAACGAGATATGGCGAGATGACATCTTACCTTGTTGTCTCTATCTAAGACACTGGTATTCCAAAAAATGGTTCTTCAGTTCGCTGTGAATAAGTTCTGGCACATGGATGATAGAGATTTATATAAATTTCTTCTATACTTGGATGAAAGACTCTTACATGTTGAAGAGTATTCTACTATGTGTTGGCTGCTAAGAATCTTGGAGATGCAGCTTACGATAACTTTTTTGATCATACATTCTAAGGCGATCGAAAAACAACCATCAGAGAGTCTTTAAGCAGCTCTGGTTCTGGCATCATGGAAGAAGAATCACCAGAAGCTCTCAAGTCTAAATACGGAGGTTGATTTAAAAAAAATATCAAAAATAAAAAGATGATTCTTCTATATCAAACTTTGTAAAATAAATGTTATGGATCTTATGGTAATTGCCAAACCCGAGTTTTCGCTCAAAAATAAAATAAAGACTAAAATGTAAAATAACAAACATCCCACATCGGAAGGTTTGTAAAAGCGTCGTGTTAGGCATGGAGTATATAAGAAGAATGGGTTCTTCAGTTATCAGGTACCCGTTTCTGTCAGAGTAGAGGATGATCCGTCAATGATCGCTTAGAGACGGCGGATCGTGCCGACACTTATTTTGACGAACAAAATTATTAAGTGCGAGTGGGCCTTGCCTTACTTTGTGGTTGGGTCCGCCCGTCAATTTTTGGAAACCTCGATAATTCCGTCGGGGTTCTGCCCAAATATATAGAAGATAACTTGAGAATTTTAACCTAAATGTAGTATCAATCATTAAAAAGCTAAACCAAATTGATTGGAATTCTGGATTAGGTATTAAAACCGAACCTAAACTGAAGTATGATCTAAACCTTCGTGAATCTTCACTATTCGAGTCTTGTGCTGAAAAAATGCATCAAATTCAAGTGGAGGCTGTTGTTTGAGAATTAGATCACAACAAAGGTCTTATAAGTGTTGACCGGTGAGCTGCAAGAACGACCACAGTCAAGAATTTCGTTATTCCATTAATCTCTCTACATTTGAAATATAATATGTAAACTATGTAGTATATACTTATAATGTACAGTTGATGATGAAGGTGGAAGCTCATGAAGAGTGTTGGTCACACTCGAGCTCAGTAAT